>VYXC01007889.1:327137-476026 GCA_013397175.1 Platysteira castanea
CAGGGCAGGCGCGGGCTGAGGCGGCGGCGGCCGCTGCGGTCACGGCTCCGACTCCGCTGCGGCCGAAGTTGCCGCGTCCCGCCGCCGCTCGCTGGCTCGGCTAGGCTCTGCCGCGCGGTGCCTTCCTCCTTCGTCTTCCTCCACCCCCGTCCTCCTCTTCCTCCTCCAGTTAATTATTGCTCGCTTTCAATCACGCCTCCGGGCTGTGCAGGACGGCTCGCTCTTCCCCCCCCCGCCAAAGACCCCGGCGACAACACCCGCAGCGGGCGGCTGTCAGGCAGCGCCGGCAGGAAAAGCCGCGAGTGGACGCGGGCAGCAGGAACAGCCAGGTTGCACACGCAGCGGCCAGCCCTGCGCTTCCTTCCTCCACNGGCTCTGCCGCGCGGTGCCTTCCTCCTTCGTCTTCCTCCACCCCCGTCCTCCTCTTCCTCCTCCAGTTAATTATTGCTCGCTTTCAATCACGCCTCCGGGCTGTGCAGGACGGCTCGCTCTTCCCCCCCCCGCCAAAGACCCCGGCGACAACACCCGCAGCGGGCGGCTGTCAGGCAGCGCCGNCCCGCGCCGCGCGGAGCGCAGGGGCCGCGCATCCCGCGCCCAGCGGCCGCACGGCCCGGCATGGCATGGAATGGCATGGCACCGCCCGGCAATGCCCGGCCCGCGTGTGGCCGCGCGGGAGGGTGGCCGCTACCTGCCGCTCACGGGGTAACCGCGCCCGGTAGCCGCGCCTGCGTGCCCGGCCACCCTGCGCCGGTGCGGAGGGGTGCGGAGCGCCGACCGCGCCAAGCGCCTGCCCCGCGGGGTCCCCGCCCCGAGCTGGGGCGTCCCCCAGAGAGGTGAGACGCAGGTACCGGCACGCGCGCAGCCGGGGCTGGCCTGAGCGAACGGGGATAAAGGAAAAACACATCCATTGCCCCTAGCTGTGTGTCTTGCCCAGCGCACCTGGCACACGCCAACTTGGCGAATGGGCTGGCGCAGCCTGCAGCGCTCGGTCTCAATGCTGGGGCACCGCCGTCCCCTCAAATGGTCCTGCGAGAACAATTGGAATGGTCAAACGTGGGTGAGAAGTGTTCGCCGCCCCCAGCTGGAGGACAACAACTCTTACTTCGTGTTTCTCAGAAGATTGGAAAGTAATTTACATCTGTGAAGGTGTCCTCCATCATTCCAGACAACATAAATATTGTTTAGGGTTTGTTTATACATGTTTTTCAGGAGGAGCTATTCCTGACTAATTTAATGACTAATTTCCAGAATAAGGCTGAGCTGTTCCGGTTTAGTTTAACACTGGGAGTTTTAATTAAAGAGGAAAATAGGACACACCTATTCTGGAAGAGGGATGTTTACAGAATTGTTGTTGAATAACTTCTGTGTAGATGAGCCAAGAATCAACAGACACCTAACTCGGCTTCCCATTTCCCTCTGAGGTGATGTGTAAGTTGCTTGCTTAGCAGACACTATTGATTTAGAAAGCCACAGAGAATATAACATGGCAGTTGTGACACATACTCTCTGATTTGATTTGCCTAACATTTTTAGGGGACGTTTTGTTGGCTGTCCTTGTGGTATTTTCTCTGAACATGGGAAGGCATTGTATGTGACTGACATTTAGCAGAACAGCATGAGTTCTCAGCTTGTTCCAACAACTGTGGTGAGCTCCATGTGCTGTGACCATCCTCTTGTCCCAGGAGCACAGACTAGCTGGGTAATAAAGTTGCCATCTGAAATTCCTATTGCAATGGTAATACATATGAAACATAGCTAGGGCTCAAGCAAGGGTGGCTTATATATGCCCAGAAAAATCCTGAAGCTCATGACAAGTAAGCAGAAATCTCCCCATATTGTAGGCATACTTCATGAAGCACCAAGTGTGCAGAAGAATCCGGACAGAAAAAAACCCTACATCTTCATTGCCACTGCCAGGAAGCACTGCCCAGCGGCACTGGGTGCTTGGACACGGAAGGAGAAGCAGCGTGTGAGGAATGCAGCATGGCCAGTATTGCTTACACGTTGTGGGCCTCAACTTCATGAGGTGTGGAGGACCAGTTTGGATCCGTTCTTCTGTGACTGCAGGCTGTTTGCATGAGTCATCTGGATTTGTCTTGATAGGCTGGAATAACAGAGACGCTGGATCTCTCCATTTGCTCCCCCATTAATCACAGGACAAGACTTCAGCTCTGATTTTTTAACAAGAAAGTATCATTGTTGCTGCTGCTTATATAAGGACATCCAGTGTCACAACTCCAGCATGATTGTATTAGTTCTGAAAGCTGTATAGGAGTTCTTCTTTTTTAAAGGTTTTCCTTTGCTTCTAGTTTTCAATTATAATACGCCATCCTGGCTACATAAAGCTCTTTCATTTTATCTTGCAGAGAGTCTTGATTATTCATCTGTAAAATGTGTTTAGTCTTCCTTTCCAAGGTAGAATCCCCATTTCAGGTCATTTCTTCTTTAGGAGTGTTCAGATGAGCTTTCATAAGACAAAGGTCAGTACCACAGCCAAATACCACGGATCATGTCACTTCTGCAAGTTATGATACAGCCAAGATTCAGATCACAGGTACCATGACATTACCATGACAGAGTAGTCATGGTGTGGTGAAATCTTAACCCCATAACTTGTTTCAGGAGCAAAATCCTTATCCTGTGAGGGAGGGAAAGGAAGAGAGAGAGAAATCACCAAACACTGTCTTTGTTCTCTGATAACAGTAACAAACTAGAGATATTCTATATTTCAGATTTGTGTTAGTAGTAAAGGTTGTATAAGCATTCCTTATGACTTAAATCTGTCCTTTAAATCCATCCATACAGGTGGTCCTTCAGGTTTTTCTCACACTCCTTTGTCACAGAGAGATTTCTTTTTCATGGGATCTGAGTCCTATTAGATTCCTTCTTCTCATTTAACAGTAGGAGGAGAACAGGAAGATCCCATCTTTGAATGAAAAGAACACAGTCGGTGGATTCTGGGAAAATTCTAACACACTTGACCTCTTGCATCACTAATCCCTAGTAGCATTGTTAGTCATTTCATCCCCTGATAGAATAGAAGCCCAGCACAATACACTGGAAGCTCTGATCTTCCAAAGAGCAGTCACTTCTGATTACTGACTTGGAAGACAAGCTCTGTGAGAGCTGGGGGAGACAGATTTTTTGTCAAGTGTGGTATAAATTAGTACCCACCTCTTTGCCTCAGATGAGCAATTGTTTTCCATTTTAGCTGAGACATGACAATTCTTTTAAGCACACAGCAGCTCTGGAAAGTAGCACCATCCAGCTGAAGTGGAAGGAGGAATAAATGCCCATACAATGAGAACCCAGTAATTTTAAGCCAGACTTTCATAAAGACACACAGACTGAGGGATTTCAAACTGTGTCATAGACCCCATGAAAAATTAACAATCAAGTTGCCTTGACTCTATTTCAGCAGCAAGGTGAGGATTATTTGATAGAAATGTAGACTGACTCAACCAATTAAGATACAGTTTTAAAGTATTGATTGCAAGAGATAGCATTTAAAATTTTAATCATTATTATTAGAGAAAGACTGTTCTAGCTACAGGGAGCCTGTCCTTCCTGCATTAGCCTCTGGAAGTTCTGGCTTCACATGTAATAAATACAAGTTTGACAGTATCTTGGAAGTAAGGGGGAATTAGGGAGGGCCCTTAAGTACTATGATGGCTGTATGGAAAACATGCAACAAGGTTAGTCTGGATATTGGTGCTGCCTTAACTGATGATTTTCCTGATTTTTCTTTTAAGAGAGACATGTAATTGTTTTGGTTTACTTGCCTTCAATATAAAAATTACTGGGGATTCTCAACATCTTTGTATTTAGGTCTATTGCTTAGGCCAAAGCTTCTACAGCATCACTGTCTACAAGGTTTAAACCACTACAGACTAGTCTATGTTGGTGGTGTGTTTTGAGGAGATGCTCCATAGTGAAATCAATGTTCTGTTACAGCTCACAGTCACAACACTGACAAGCACCTAGAACTTTCAAAAGAACCAGATTCTTCTGCATTTGACTAAAATAGATTTGATACCAAGTGTCATATACTAGCCTTGGATAAGGAATATAATCTATCAGTACTCCACATTGGTTCCATCATATCCAAGAGAGGAAATTCATCCCAGTGTAGAGAGCCTATACAAAGGACCATGTAGCAATTTAGATCACCATCAAGGGGCACTGTCTGAGGATTTTTTTGACAAAAAAAGAGTTTTCCCACTCTTTTCTACCTCAGTACACAAGAGGAAGATAGATAAAGGGCCTCTAAGCCCTGTAAGCCTAGCAAGTAACAATTCTTTGTATCACTAAAATGCTGTCTGGTTATGTTTGCAAAGAGGTGGAAAGTTCAGATGGCAAAACACAGACACATAATCCATCACTAAACATATCTTCACACTTTCCTCACAGTGGTCTTCATGGATCCACTGTGGGCACTTAACCTGTTGATCATCAGCCTCTCTGGAGCTTTGCACATTTTTCCCGGCATACATCTGTCAGGCTTTTGGCTTGGCTAATCATGCAGGTTCTGGCTTTGGTCCTGAAGCTTTAGCAGAATTTATCCACATTGTTAATGGTATTGTGCCTGGTTTAGAAAGCAAAGCTAAACAGATAATTCTACAGAGAGTCATGGAACGGATGATACCAAAATTAATTGTGTTGCAATAAAGTGCAAGCAATGGCATCTGGAATACAGGAGAGGGAAAGGTTAGCTACAAATTCCAAGATGCTGAATCACCATGGAAAGCAGTAACAACTGGTGCCATGAACAGTTATACTGAGCTTGACTGACATTTGAAAAGTCAACAAATAGTAAAAGAGAAGAACACAAGTGAGAGAAAATAACCTTGAGCCCTGGAAATGGTTTACCCCATGCCAAAACTGGCCTGCTTATAACAGGTTTCAATATAAAAGAAGCATAACTGTGGTCATCTAGGGCTGCAAATTAATATTTGCATTCAGATTAAGCCTCTAGTGCAAAACTGATCCACAAGTCATGCCTATAATCCCTCACAGCATGCAGACTCGAGAAATCATGCAAAGGACTTCCATATTTGTCCCCATTCCAGTACTGCTGAGAAGCAGCCCAACACAAGTTTCTCGCATTGCAGTTTCAGATTTCCTAAGAGGCATGTACTTTCATCAGACCACTCCAGTAAGCCCAAAGGTGCAGACCAGATAAGAATTAAGTTTGGATACAAGTAGAGTGAAGCCAGCATAAATATAAATCAAAACACCAGAGATAGAAAGAGTCATCTCAAACTGAAAAGCATAGTCAGAGAGTCACAGAGCCAGGAGTTTGAAAACCAGAGTCTCTATTGTAAGTCAAGTCAGGACTGGGACAAGGTGAGCTATAGGAGTATAACACAAAGGAAGCAGGAACCAGGAATCAGGACTAAGCAAACAAAAGGCAAGAGAGTCAGAAGCAAAACTACAGCCAAATGGCACTGCAGGCTGCCAAGAGCAACTGGTGGAGTTGCCTGACACATCTGCTATTAGAGGAAATTAGCCAAGCTTTAGCTCCTGCACAGCTGGGCCACAGTCCCAGTTGCCCTCTTGCATCCAGCTGCAGGGCCAGTAGCTCAGGCAAAGCCCAACAGTGTGATTAAATATGCATTGGCTTAAAACTCGATCTGCAGGAGTAGCTTGTCCCTATAAATTTACGGGTGCAAGCAGCAGGTTCAACTCAATTTATGTATCCAGTAGAACACTACACTGATTTTCCTAAATGTGTTTAAAGTTATTGCTTTAATTAAGCACTGCAAGTTTGTGCAGTGAAAATGCCTTACTGTAGAAAACAAAACAAAACAAAAAAACACCTGTATCCGAAGGCAGGCAACAGTGCCAAGGTTCCCAGAAGTGGAAAGACATCCCCTCATCTCCCCCTACTGGTGTGCCCGTCCCCGAGCCTCTGCCTGTGCCAACACGTTGTGAAACTGAAAGAAAGGACCCTTGGGAGCAGCTTCCAGCATCGAACTGTTCTCAAGATGTTGGCAACAGCTTAAAAACACAGTCCTGCTATCAAGAGTTAGTCATTTTCTCCCAGGGAGTTCATCCTGCAGGCTTTGGCTGTTAATTAGACATTGCTTTTAATGGGAGTCTACAGAATACAGATTTTGCAAGGGGCTTTAGGATGTTATCCCAGTGAATATTAAAATCTTCCAGAAAATATAAATTAAGAAAGGAATAGAAGGAGAGCTCACTGCATTTTAAAAATGTTCTTGCAGTAGCAAACATCATGACAGGCCAATGCCTGTTGAGAGAAAGGAACAATATTTGAAGGAAATGGGAACAGCAGAATAACGAGATATATATTAATTTTGTACTATAAGCATCTATATATAGCTGATTTACCTCTGGTGTGTTATTGAAAACTACTAGTGACAGAAGCAGCTGAGCAGATCCTGAAGAAAGACACGATACTCAGGATGTTTAATACCCGGGATGCTTTTCTGCCTCCTTTTTCAGGAGTAATGCTGATGACAGAGACACAAGTACAAAGAAGAATGTGTGTAATTACTTTTGCAAGAGTAAGCCTTATTTGTTTTCATAGAGATGCCATGATTTATTACTTAGTTTTGCTGCCTTTATGGCCTGAAAACAGTATAGATTAAATCCTTGCCACTTTAAAGGTAACATGCATGGAACACATCCTGGAGTAAATGATTTATTCAAGTGCCATCAGTACCAGCTGAGGGCTCAGTGGTAACAGACCATAACTGGTGCTAAGAGTGAGATAATTAATCACAATAAGTTGATACTCAAGGAACAAACATGGAAAACTTTAATTTAGTTGCCAAAACTCTCAGAATATGAAGTGTCTTGTGATGTATTATTTAGAGAAGCATAGTGAATATGAAAAGGAACAATGGACAAGAAAGTGTTTTCCAAACTGACCTCCCATGCTATGTCTTTTCTGAGGAACTGTAGAAGGGATAAAAAAGGACAGAACAACCTGATCTCTGAATGCATGTTTGTAAAATTCCCAAATATTTACAAAGCAAAATACTCAAGCCTGGAGATTACCATACAGTTTAAGGAGCTCTAATTAATATAACTGCAATATTGAATTAGATGTAAATAACTTACTCAGGTTGGCTTAGTGGTAGCACTAAAAAATATAAAATCTTCAATTAATTTTCTGACTGACCATAATTTACACATTGGAAGTCCAGATTCTTACTTACCCCAAGGCTTTAAACTGCTGTACCATGCAAAGCTGCTTTTTAATGGTTATAAGTTACACTTACACTCACTTAAAATACATTTTATATTCCCAGGATGATGTAGAGCAGGAAACCAGGTTTGCGAAACCAGGTTTCTAATTGACTACAAACATTCTCAACTAAGGATGCAAATTCAGTGCTGCTGTCTTAACCCACTGCTGCAAAGGGACTCTGTCACTGTAGCAGTGCCCTACTAGTCTCACGAGGCTTTCCTGCAGGGCAGCTTGCAAGATTAGGTATTAATCTCTTGAAAAAAAGCAAGAAATATTGACAACCAATCTCTCCCCTTCTCCCTCATGCACCTATGTAATTCAAAAACATCAGCCTCAGGCATGCCACAGAACGTCCTTTCAATCATATTTTAATCAAATTGCTTTTCATCAGCTCCTCAAATTTTATGTAAGAAGCACATGAGCCCCTTTAATCTTTCCTCCTCCTCCCTCACTTCTTAAAAGAAAGTTTCAGTGCTCTGTGCTTACTCAAAGAATGGCATTCAGCACAGCAAGAGATGCATAAATCTTCTGAATTGCTAAAAAAGTGGTACCCAGAGGCTGTTTTGGCTCTAGATGACGACAATCAAGTGCACAGGACTGGAGAACACAGTTAAAAAACACTCAGATAATAAATTTTCCTTTTAAAGTATCCTTTGCAGAAGCGACGCAAGGGTTACTGATGTGTTAGAAACAACGGAAGTGCCTGGGAACGATCGTGTAGGAACTAAGGCTTCACCCCTTCAAAAGGTGGCAGGATCAATAGCCCAGCTGAAGTGCATCTACACCAGTGCATGTGGCATAGGCAACCAGGAGGAGGAGCTGGAAACCAAGGTGCAGCAGGAAAACTATGACATAAGTTGCCATCGTGGCAACAGTGTGGGTTGATTTACACAACTGGAGTGTTGTATTGGATACTACAGTGGATGTAGAGATAGGCAAGAAGGAGAGGTGGTGGGGTAGCCCTGTATGTTAGAGAGTGGTTTGATTGTCTAGAGCTTAATGATGGTGGGAGTGTTGATCTGCCGGAGGTAGGAAGGCTCTGCAGAGGGACCTGGACAGGTTGGATCAGTGGCTGAGGCCAACTGTATGAGGGTCAACAACGTGAAGAGCTGGGGCTGTCAAGCATTGGAACAGGCTGCCCAGGGAAGTGGTGGAATCATCATCCCTAGAGGAATTTAGAAGACTTGTAAATGGGGCACTTGGGGACATGGTTTAGTGATGGACTCGGTGGTGCTGGGTTACCAGTTGGACTTGATTACCTTAAAAGTCTTTTTCAAACTAAATGATCCTATGATTCTTATTGGTACAGAACACATCCATTCTATCAATAGATATGCTCTATAGGATAGGACAATTTCATCATCTTGACTTTAATGGTTTGTGAAAATCATTTAAACTTAAGGCAAGGAGCAGACATTAACACTATTCAAAACTATTAGGATGTTTCTTATTGAGTGTAAGTAAACACTTTTCAGTTACTCTTGCTATCTTAGCTTTGCCAATAAACCCAGCACTTGTGTTCGTTCCTTATCTGACACTGCTTTCTGCCTAAGAAGGAAATATTTCTCTAACTAACTCTCCTGGAGTTCACAGCTATCCCAAGAGTAATGACTTCTTGTTGGTTGTCTTCCAAAGGATGTTGTCAGCCCCTCAGTAGTTCAATTCGGGTGAAAATAACCCTTGTGCCAAGGCCAGGCCAAGATCATATACCAAATAAGTCCCATTAAAATCTTCAGATAAGGCATAAATGACATTTAAGTACTACAGTGCTGGCCTTCTGCTCAGTAGCGAATTAATCTACTATTTGCAAAAATGGGTTTGCTCTGAGATAAAAAATTGATAAGTGCTTATCCTGACCTCAGAGTGGGATTGGTGAGACTTGCAAAATTGAGTAGCCCAGGACATGCATGCTCTGTCAGATTCTCAGGAGTTTTCCTCTTAAATATATCAGCTGGGAGAGGGCTGATGACAGCTATACCAGTGAAGGATCTGGATGCTGTTACAGTACATTGGTTCCTAGATACTTGAAGGCTGGGAGCAGCCCTGGCACCGCCTCTCGTGCCAAACACAAAAGTCACAGAGAGTGCTACAACCATGTGCTTGTGTCATGTTTCCCCAGCTGGGAAAAGAGTGTCGAGGCATTTCATCTCTCAATCTACCTATTTTAGTCATGGAGCTTACAGGAAGAGAAAGGCAAGGGAGACTAGACAGAGGAAAGTGATTGCTGCTATGCAGATATACAATTAAATGAGGTCTAGCAGATGGCAGATGACCTGACCTCCGTCTCTTCACTAAAATGCTTTCCTTTTGCCTCCTTCCTGTCCAGACTTAGCTTGAGCTGTCACTTTTTATTCTTGCTCCAATTTTTTTTAGTCATTGGGTCAGCTGGGAAAAAGAAGTGTTGTTCACTGGAAAGAAACGAGACAAATGGATGCTTCCAACACCATATAATTAGAGTGCAAAGCATAGCCACAGATAAAATATAGATGCTTGTAAAATATGGGAACCAGACCTTCTGCCTTACTAATGCAATTATTCATATGCATGGCAACACAAATATGCTGTGGAAGGGAATCTGTGTCAGTGATAATGTTTGTTCAGATATTCACTTGCATATTCATGGGCTCAGATGGAGAATATGCAGTGGGGAATGATTGGTTCACCTCCTTCCATTTCTGTGTCCTCAAAATTTTCCTCTTTTGTTTTCCCTTCTTTCCTCTCTTTTTAGTTTGGATTTTTTATTCCCCCTCCTCCCTCATTTTGGAAGTGCCTGGAACAGTATTACAGAAAAGTTTTATAGCAGCATGCTTCCCTTTAAGGATGTAGATTGCACCTTGCAGTAACCATACATATTCTTCTAGAAGAACCTTTGGATTAAAGCTACTGTTCCTGCCTTCCCTCCCCTCCTCCCTCACTTCTTTTCCCCCCCATCTTCTTAGCTCTGTTGTAGCCCGTGGTGGGCAGTGATAGGGAGGGATGATTAAGACACTGCTGTAACATTTTCTAGTGATTCTTTCCCAGGAAGGAACCATTTCACAGGCTCCTAGCATATACTCTCATAGTATCCAGAAGCACTTTCCAAAGTATTCTGGAGATTTTTAGTTTTAAATTCCATTATTTTAAATGGTCAAAAATTTCTCCCAATCAGAGTGTGTACTTTGAATGTCCTCAAGCTTTCTCCGGCCACTGTCTTTGAACTATCTACCAAGATAAATTAGGGTAAACTCTGACTATGTCAGTCACAAACAGAGATGAGCTTGGTAAATCTGGGTTTTTTCCTATTTAAAAAAATTGCCAATACTGCTCTAAATATATAGTCACTGCCAACAGTAACACACATAGCAGCCAGCTTCCATCTGCATAGAGATTTCCCAGACAAGCTGTATAATATCACTCCAGAAACTACTAAGCCTTGGCAATAACCAAAAGATTGGTGGTGGCAAGACCCTGCAGAAACAATGGATGAAGCTAGTCAGGGACGCCAATGAAATAAATACTGGCACAAAACTGAGGAAGAAGAAACTGCTGACATACTAGGAGCAGACATTAGCCTTTTACTCCGAAGCCCTTCATATTCTGCATATCATTCATATATAATATTCCCATTCTATGAAAAGCATATAGAAAACTTGTATGAAGTAATGCTAAAAACATTACACTGAATTTCTCCTGAGAGTATGCTGATCTTCCAAATGGAGAAGGAAGACGAAAGAATACTAACACTCTTCTGTCCACCCTATTTCCAATTGCAGAGAATCATTTCCTTTCCTTGTGCAGACAAGCTATGTAAGAAATAAACAACAAGAAGTTTCACATTTCACATTCAAAGATGCAGAGCTTGGAAGCTGAACTCAGCAAAATTCACACTGGAAACAAGACACACATTTTTAACACTGTGAGTAATTAACCAGTGGGATTGCTTGCCCTGGAATATGCTGAGACACTTGGAGCTTTTAAATCACGTCAGGGTGTCTATAAAAAGATGCTGTCTGCTTCAGTTGCAAGATACTGAACTCAGTGTAGAAATTGGCCCTGCTATGAAGAAGGTTGGACTAGATGGTCCCAGTGGCTTTAGTGATTAGGAAATACACTCAGAAACACATCCAAGTATAAAAACCAATTTGCACAAATACTGGTAATGCACACCATTTATGAATTCACTTTTGCTGAGAACATCAAGCACTCAAATTTAGAGTTAGCTCTCTGTGTACTGGTCATACTGTAGGATAGGGTGTATACAAGAGAAAGAAAGTGTGGTTCCAAGTGCAACCAAACCAAAATTCCAATTAAATGTGAACCCTGTGTTTGCACATTTTTGTTTATGTATTCATTTTTAAAAATCACTTCTTTTTAATAGCCTGAAAATGAAGAAGTGTATTCCAGTAAAAATAACACAGTGACCAGATACAGCTATCAAATGAAAGGGTATCAGCTCAGGAAAGCACTGCTTAACTCTGCACTGACCAACACCAAGCGGTTCTGCCTCCCAAGCACCACAGTCTGCATTTCTTTCTGAGACACCTATGAGTCATCATTTTATTAATATAATCCACAGTAAACCTGAGCATAATTACACTTCCATCAGTCTTGGCCCCCTGCAAAGCAAAATTCTTGTCCTAGAGCACAAAGAGAAAAACTCCACTCTGGTCTCATCAGCCATCGCCAGAAAGAAACTTCAGCCCCCACTGATGGAGCTTTCCCTTGAAGCCCTGATCACCAAGGCCAGGCAGCAGGAATGCAGTGAAGCAGTCTGCACAGCTCATGCCTTGTTGGTTTGCATAAAAGTTTGGCTTTTATCCAAAGAGCTAGAATCCATGGCAGCTTCTCATTCCTAGGAATCATATATTTGAATGCTGAATGCCCTGCCACCTCCAGTTAATTCAGAAAGTTCTTTGTGGCATTTTATGCCAGCAAATTTATCAATTCAGCCTGCTGACTATGTGAGTCTTTTTTTCTAAATACTCCACAATGAGTATCTGTAGGCAAGTAAAAGATGCCACACATGAAAGCACAGCATTTTTCTTAGAATTTCAGTGACAAAGTCTCTTTCTTGGCTGCTTCATGGCACTGACACTTAGGACATCTTTCTAGTGATGCTAGTACAAGCTATTGGTCATAGTCCATCATGACTTTGCTTAACTTTATCCAGCTATTCATTTGAATATTGTCATTCATTTGTCAGATGAATTTCACCAATCAGACTACCTAGATGGAGCATTTTAGCCAGAACTTTGCCCTAAATTGCACCTTGTTTACGATTCCATCAGGAAAAAAAAAAAATGAAGGCAACATTCAAGCCATTAAAGTCAGTGGTTTTACCTTACTCCTCAATTAGTCCATTTATTTCAGTGAAGCTCCACAGTCTTCCACAAGAGCTAAATATGTCTCCCAGTATATTTTTACTGCCGGGAATAGTCCTTGTGCAATTGAGAGCTCCCAGAGCCGCCGCTGAAGGAAGGTACCATGGTGATCTCTGAGAAACCAGACCTCTTAGGTGAGATGTCAAACTGAGGTCCCCAGAATTGCATTTCCAGACAGTAAGACTAAACCGAACTATCTGGGGACATCACAGTCCTGGCTGCACAGTTCTCCTCTAGTAGTGAGATAGTTGTTCATCATTTTGCAATACAAACTCTGGTCTAGTATTTCTACATTTTTGATTTTGAGAATTGAGAAGCCTGGAGCTCAGTGCTTTTTCAAAACGTAATACATGCCAGATGCCTATTTGTCCACCGCATGGTTATGTAAGAGTGGATCAACAAGTCTCTCTGCTTCTCCTTTCCCATGGCCCAGCAGACATGATTTAAATCCCAGTCTGCGATGTTTGCTGTGTGCTGATGCCTTTCCACACGAAAGGTTTAAGATGTCGTAGGCCACAGGACCACAGATAGGCAGCTAGCTATCAGTGCTGCAGGATTTCCTAGTCTGTGGCCAGATATTAAATAGCTATAACAAACAACAGACCCCAGTGTTTCTTTTAAAGCTGAACTCCTTCATCCTGAAAACTGCAGAGTAGGATTCTGTCAGAACTGATCCCCCCACCAAAAGATTCAGCAGAGTTTTAGGAAATTCTGACCTATGAATAAACAACAGTTACAGAAAAAGAGACATAAATCCTTTGATTTTACTGATTTCTTCTCTTCTCTCTCTTGTCCCCCCATTTATATGAGCTTTTAAATCCAGATGATCAAAGCAATATGTATTGTAGCAGTACAGGAAAAAGAAAGCCCTTCACTCTCAGTTGTTCAGGCCCACACACTACTGCTGAGGTACCATTTTGATGTCCTGTTCTGGCAGCTGTGTAATTATATCTCAAGTAGCATAATTAGATTCACTGTGCACACACTCACTGCAAGAGAGATGAACAACTGCAGTGGCTTTCAAGATAAGATTTTTATACTGATGCTCTTTCTGCTGCTATACAAAAATTCTTGTAGTGAAGTCAGTGAATCACAGTAATATGTAAGTGTTGACAGATATTTATGTTAGGTCCTTTTGAATTTGTAAACAGAATATGACAGAACTAAAGCAAACACCAAGAGGTTATTTTGCACTCTGCTGAACTACACGAAGTGATATAAAGACATTTCAGAAAAGTTTTATGGAGCTGGAGAAAAACGCTGTACAGTAGGACAAAAATTCAAGATTGTTTTGGAGGAAAAAGCCTTCACCTGGGTCACAGTGGAAGTTCATCCTTGTGGGATCGCACTGGTCCACGTGAGCTTCCCAACTGTGTAAAGCAGATGATTCCCAAACCAGGCGTGCTCAGCGTGTGCACATGGACAGGAGGGTGCAGTGCCAAGGCACAGCCTCTGTGTGAGCTGCACACGCTGCTGTGGCCAGCGTCATCTCAGCTCCCGGCACACACACACAAACCAAAAGGGTGTGCAGGTTCTGCCATAGCCACAGACAGGATGTAGCCCACGGAGCATTTCAGCAGCCAGCCACATCCTCCTCCACCGTTTCTTTTTTAGATTTTATGGAAGTCCCCAGGATCCACATGGAGTAACACGCATTCGTTCTTCATACTGCTCTGTCCCTTAACCTCCCACTCTCATCCCACTAGAAATCACCGAAGAGAGAAAAATACATTAGGACCTGGGTATAAAATGTGAAAAGCTTGCTTGGTGAAGCTATAGACAAAATAGATTTAGAGTTAAAATTCACAAGAAATCTCTGCTCTGTGTCCTAGTTCTAGTTTTTAAAGAGTTGACTGTAAGGTATTCAAGNGCCTTTCCTTGCCACATTTCTATTTCTGAACACATTTCAAGGCAAAGGAACAGAGTACTTTCATTCAGCCAAGGCCAATTCCCATTTTGATAGTGCAATGACTTCAAGTGTGGTTTAGGCTGACCCCAGGTATGCTCAGATTAATCTTGTGATGTCATTCAGCAGTAGAGATAATGGGTATAAACAGATTAACGTGAGAACTAAACAGTCTGGCAGTATGGATGTCTTCACTGCTTCAGTCCTTTATGTAATTGCTCAGTGTGCCTTTCCATCCCCAAGAGCTTTTGCTTACTTGATTCTTCAAGTGAAACAATAATATGGAACCAGTAGGAAGGGGCAGTGATCATTTAAGTTCTAACAGGTGAAAAAACGCATTATTTTTGTTGCACACAGTCATTTAATAACTTATTTATGCAGTATTCCGATTTACTTATGCTAGTATAAATCAAGAGTAACTCAGCCACTCAGCCAGCATGAAGGAGTTCTCATAAGTGAGATAAGTGAGGTGTTTTCTCAGCTCGGAGCGGGTCACAATACTTTGTGTGAATACCTCCTGTCACTTCTGCCCTCCCCCCAAAAAGCACATTTCCTGCTAGCTATAGAAGAATGCTCAAAAGTGCAAGCACTCTGGGTTAAGAACTTCTAAATGTGTTATTGCTTAAAGCATTATCATTTTGAAGCCAATTTCATGATTCTGAGCACTCGGGGTTGGCAACAGTAAGCAAGTCAGAATAAATGAGGTGTAAATGCTAAGTAAGGCCAAAGAAATATGCACTGCATGAACAGTATCATACATGAATCTCTTGTCCACAGTTCTGTTGGCTGACCTCTAGATAATATCTGGAATGCCAGTTACTGAACGTTGCTTCAGTAACCTCTGTCCTGCTGCCAAGATCAATACTCCTGGTTTTGGTAACACTGCCTGCTATTACATGTTATTTAGAGGTGAACTGATCATAAAGAACCTGACGAAAACTGGAAATATTGAGAGAACAGACAATATGTTTAGGAAAAAATTATAAGACATGGAAAATTTTACTTATTTGGGCAGCTGAGCACAGCAGATGGCAAGATCTTCAGGGAAATAAACACAAAGTTTGGGAAAGCAAGAATGTGTTCTAGCAGTTGCCAGTGATCTCATGCAGCAGGAAAATCAGTCAAAAATTAAATAGACACTCAGTAGCACCAGTGTTTTGTCAACATTTAGTAAAGAACGGGGACTTGGCAGTCAGAAAGGATAGGACAGAGGAGGCTGACTGGCTTCGAGGGCCAGTGTTTGCAAAAATAATTGTCAGGATCAGATGGCATTATAAATATAGCAATCAGGAGGTTTCAGTGGAGATTCACCACTTGTAAATCAAAGAGCATGCAGCTATAAAACTAAACTAATCCTGGAACCATTAAGGTTGGAAAATACATTCAAAATCACAGAGTCCAACCTTTGACCGAACACCACCATCCCAACTAAACCATAGCAGTAAGTGCCACATCCAATTGTCTCTTCAATACTTCCAGGGATGGTGACTCCACCACCTCCCCAGGCAGCCTGTTCCAATGTTCAACCACCCTTTCAGTGAAAAAATTATTCCAGATGTCCAAACTGAACCTCCCCCGGTGCAGCTTGAGGCTATGTCCTCTTGTCCCATCACTGACTGCCTGGGAGAAGATGCCGACCCCCACCTGGCTACACCCTCCTTTCAGGGAGTTACAGAGAGCAAATGTGAACCTGCTACAGTCCCTTCCCAGGACAGTGACTGTCAAGTGATGAAACAAACCACGAGCAAGAGTTAGACATATTAAATGGTAAAGCAAATAATACTGTCCCAAGGACACATTTTTATCAATTAATATGGTTCATAAACATTCTCCTTGATTGATACGGTCTCTAAAGAAATGATTAAGTTTAGAAATACAACTACCGAGTGTTCATAAATCCATGTTATTCCATAGAAGGCCCATAACCATCTCTTTCAGGTAAAGACTGCACAATATTTCACCTAGGATTTATCCTTTCTCCATTCATTGCTACTCAAACTTCACATTCCACATATATAGGATAAATAAGGAAGGCAAAATTTGGCCTATTATGTCAGACTGATTTAGCAAGGGATTTCATTTTAAAACAAGAACTTTTAAAGGGCCAGAATTATCATTTTTCCACTTGTGTTTCACATTTAAATCTTTACTCAAGGTCTCCTTGTACATGGGATTCTTTCTTGGTCTTCCGCTGCAGCAGGGAAAGACTGCAACCTTCTCTGAAGGCAGCTTTGTCCATAGAAAGAATCAGGAACAATATTTTTGGTAGATATTCATGAATGTTTTATTTCTCTGACCGCATGGCAGCCAGGCTGCAACAGTCTTCATTTTAAATTACTACCAACTATCCAGGTGCCAAAACTTGAAAAAAGGATAGCTGTGGATGCAAGGCAAAATGATGATGGACAGAAATTATACATGCTTTCTGTATATAGATGCTCGAAGTGTAATCATTGCGGAACTGAGTTGATCATTTATTTATCAAGTAACAGTTTGAAGAGAAAAGGCTGGGTATACAAACAAATTGGACAAAACCTTTCTCATGTATCTCATGTACCTGTGTGTGATACTTACGCTTACATGTATATGCCTGTTGCAGCTGAGACGAATGAAGTGCTCTTCATGGTAAAATTAACTCAGTTACTTTTTTTTTTTAATTCAAATTTACACATTCAGTAGTAATTCTAATGAGTTGGGTGAATTCCTTGTCTACTGATGCCAGAGGTTTTTCCTGAAAGGGGAAAGGATTTCATGCAGCACTTGAAAAGAGGTGAATCAAGCAAAATGATTCATGATATATATGTACGCATGTGGATATCTTAGGCTTAGATCTAAGTACAACAGGACCATGACCAAACAATAGTAATTCATAGGCTTTAGCAGGAATTGTGGACAATTTGTAGTATTTTTGTAATTTACATCAGCTTTTAATCTGGTTTTTGTTATCCTAGAAATGTAACATTGCAGAAAACAATCCCTTTAATTTTTGATCATTTTTTTATTAATTGGATGTTCCAGCAATTTAGAAAATTTCACTAGAGTCTCAGACTCTCAAGTACTTAAAAAAATTAGGGCATGCCATCTACTTCAAAGCTTTGGGCCATTTGAGTAATCGAGACATACTGTTGTTCATCTAATCTAGCATTTTGCTAATTATATAGGCAAAAAACCACACAGTGGTCAATTTCTGAGATATATCTCCAGAAAAAAATTCCTCCCAAAATTTAATAATTTGAAATTTATTAGTTCTCTGAAACTTGAGAGTTGATTGTGTACTTCCTGTGCTTTTGGTATTATAACTCTGAATATATTTGGTTTTTGAAGTATTTTAAAAGATTCTCTTTCGTACCCAGATAAAGATACTGACCCCAAATGTAGCTTCCACTACTGAAACCAATCATCTAAATGTTTCCATGGAAAGAGCCACCTTTCCATCAGTTCTGCATTTACAGTTGTTGTTATAATGAATCCTGCTTGCCCTTTGGCCAAATATCTTATCTGAATGCAATTAACATTTCTTTATGGGTTTTTCTTTTTTTTTTTTTTAATTTTTCAATTAAAAAAAGCATTTCTAACCCTCCCCCCAAATTATGTATAGTATGGAGAATGTTTTCCCAAAAAAGCTTCTGTACCCAGTTCTTACTCAGCAGACTCAAATCTCCTTCAGAAATTATTTGTAATAATCCATTCAGCCACCTACCTTGGCTCACTAATGTCTATCACCAGAATATAAAAACCCCCAAACCTGTGGAAAGGTTTATTCCTCAGCCAGTGTGTCTACAGATTTAACACGCCTGTGGAATTGAATGGATGTTAATGTCTTTCCTATTAGGATCTGCAACAATCCGAGCAGATTCCAAAGCAATAAAAAAAACTTCTCCCTCCCACTGATTCAATGGGAGGGACTTTGAGACACTCATCTCTTCTGTGCATTCAAAACCTTGCGGCATAAGACCTATGAGTCACTGAGCAGGGATCTCATCTTTATGTTCATCTGAGTGGATATAAACAACTTTCATTCTTCATAAACAGATTAGTACATACCCATAAGCATATGCACATGTACAATTCTGGCATATAAAATAGGAGATAAATAAATTACCTGTGCTGTCAAATGTATGGGAAACAAGTCTGAAGTGTTTCAGGTTACGGGTATTTCTATTTTGCTAGCTTGGAGGCAATTTTATTTGCATTTAGCAACAACTTTATTGTCTTTAATCAAGTCACAATTGTCTTGAAGATACACACCTTATTTACAAGGAAATCACTTTCACAGCTCAATGTTTTTCTGGTCAAATACCATGATTCAATTAGGACAGACAGAATATACACAGTGTGGAGAGATTACCTCATCTTCACAATTAATTCATCATTACTTAACATCTGAACTCCTAGGAACACAGATCTGTTCTTTGGTTTGCAATCCAATGACATTCAAAGTAAACACATACATGAGTAAGTTTACAGCCACGCCCTCCTTCCCCTTTAAACTTTTGATTAAATATCCAGGTAATGTTTTTGATGAAAGACACATCAAAATGTAATATTTTAACCAAGCAGTTCTACATCATTTCCTGTCCCATACATAATGGCCCAGATTCATGGGTCTGCTGAGAGGGAGGTTTGTAGCAGAAGGTCTGCACTGTACATTGCCTCCTGAGGGAAAATGCAGTACGCATTGATGGCAGAAGCCAACCACAGCAGGACGCAAATGTACCTTTTCAACGTGAATGTCAAAATTAGTTTTCCTTTTCAGCCAAGAATGTCAAACATAAGTTCTGAAAATAAATCCATTTACAATTCAGGCAGTTTTGCTTTCATATTCTCTATCAAAAAAAGTACTGCATTTGTTTGCACTTAGATTTCATCTTAAGTTTATTTATGGGTGTATCAAAGAGGTGATTTTTTTCACATCTGCAACCCATTTGAATATGTAATAAAAGGCAGCTAAAATTTTTTAAACGGATCACAGAATCATTAAGGTTGGAAAAGACCTTCAAGATTATAAAATCCAACCTTTGACTGAATACCACCATGACCACTAAACCATACTGCAAAGGGCCATGTCTACTCATTTTTTGAACATTTCCAGGGATCATGAATCCACAACTTCCCTGAGGAGCCTGTTCCAATGCTTACCAGTCTTTCAGTGATCCAGGAGTTCTGTCTGACTGAAGAGGATGAAACCAAAACTGCTAGCAGATGATAGTCCTGGCAACCATGAGAGCATGCTTATAAAGAATTCAATTTTTTATGTGTAAATCTCTGTAAGTTACTCATTTTTCCCTGGGTCATATCTGAAACAAAAAATTGTAGCTGTGTTTCCCAATTCAAAGCTATTGTAGAGAAAACCAAAAGGAGATTGTGAGGAATCATTATTACAAAAAAAGTTAAAGAAATTTCTAACTATTTCAGTGTATATGTTGATGTGCCTGGCAGGCTCTCTCACAAAGCAGGGATGCAAACACCATAACTGTGTTCTTTAAAGGTCCTTTCTTCACAGACAAATTTATCATTAGACTACAAAGACATAACAGAACCCCAAATCTACTCAGCTGGTATTAGCCTCCTCTCTTGCCTTTGTGTAGAAAACAGACAAATCCTGGCTTGCTTTGCTTAGTGGCTTAGCTCAGACAGATAGCCACAAATCCCTCTGGACTGCTCCTTCACTCTTTCAGCTATTTGGTTTAGACAGAAACTGGATCAAATCCAAATACCATATGTGCAAACATGTTATGGACAACTGATTTTATATTTTGACCAGTAAAGAACAAATTTTAGTGGCAAGACTAAAGCTAAACTGTGATCAATATAATAGGAATTATTTTATGGTATCTATTTATAAATACGTCCGTGTCGTAGCAAAGCAGTTACGCAATTTCTATTTCTCTAATTTATGTTCACATGCTGGTGACTATTTAATGAAAATAGAATGATAAGAAGAATTATCGCCCACTGATTGCTTCCAGTTTAAGCTTGGGGAGGAGGATGTATAAGCCTTCATTTTCACGTTCTGTTCCTTCAGTTAAACATACAAGGCTTGGTCTGTAGATCTGTATCATGTTAAATATATATATATAGCTTGTGAGGTGGCCATAGTGCTGGGATGTGCAAATCCAGCTTTGAAGTCTACACCTCTTCCTGTTTATAAATAGAGTCCTGAATGTTAAATACTGCACTGAAGCAGATGGTTACTTACAAAAGAAGCCATTAAATAGCTTTAATTTTACTGTATCTATTATTGTACATGCAGGTAGAAAATGCTTGCACATTTATGTGGATGAATGTGCAAATCATGTCTCATCCTCACATTTTTGACAAGTCCCTAATGTTGCAAAACCCGTGTTTTCCTTAGCATAAAAGAGCTCCTCACCCTATTAGGAACAGCATATGCCCTTTAAGCCTTACACAGAGATAGCCGGGGGCACATCTGCAGGGGTTCCTGTGGCAGGGGACAGGCCTAGGAGAAAGCTGTGCTCCCTACCCTAGCTGGGCACAGGCTCTGCAGCCCCACAGTCCTGATGCAGTCCTGAGCTGCCCTGCACCATCTGCATGGCCCAAGATCAGGACTTTACAATTAAGACTTAAACGAACCAGAAAAAGCTACTGGGACACAATCAGCAAGTGTCTGAAGAGATCCTTATGCCTCAGCTGCAAACGGACTCAGTAGAAACATTACAAGACTGATAAAATAACTGTGTTAAATGGGGCATGGCAAAGTTAATTCCAAAGTCCAGAGGCTCCTTAGTAGCTGGAGACTGGAAAGGCAAAGGGGCAGAGAGGTAGAGAGACTTCTGGAGTCACACCTCACAAAACTGCAAAAGTGACTGCGAAGTCTCTGGAACCAAACTGACAGACACTAGCTCTGGGAATCAAACCACGGAGGGATGTTAATGGTGCTTGGTCCCCAGTGAGCTATTGTAAATGAAGACAGCAACTGCCAAGCACCTTGTCCAATATAAAAAGGAAGAACATGGGAGACAGGTATTTCTAGACCAGTCAGACTGCATCCCAAGAAGCTACAGTGCTGATTTACTCGTGAAGAGAGCTGGGTAAAACAATGTACTGTAATAAGAGTTTAGCACCATATATTGGAACAGTCTTGGGAAGCTAAATTCCCTTTCTTTTCCTGGGAGATTCTACATTTTGTTTCTTTCTCACTCAAAGTCTGTTTGATATGTTCCGCTTTCTCTCCTAGGAAATAATATTTTATTTATGCTGTTCCATTCCCATATATTCAAGAATTTCTGGTTTCATGCACTCAGTTAAGCTGACAGTGGTTTCTGGCACCTTCTGTGCTGCAGGTACAATTTGTTCAGTACTCTCTGTGTTGTCCTCATACATCACTGAGCAACACAGTAATGTTGTGATGCCTGTGTGTCACAGGCCTGACTGACAATCCCAACATCCCCCTAAAAGCACAAATCTAATCCTCAATTTGATAATGCGTTTTTAACATAAGAATGTTGTTCGGGTTTTTTGGCATAAACCATGCAAAACTTTCTTATTTTGAAGCATTCAAATGACTTCAAGTTGCTAATTAAATGCTTGTCTCCATTAGCTTCCCCATAGTTTCAGTAACATAATTATATCCCCATCTCTCACAGCAGAGCTCATTTGTTAAAGCCTTGCATAAAAATGTCAACTACGTAATCAGAAAATAAAAAACATCCTGTGATAATTGAGGTGACTAGCACTGGTAACAAATATAAAAGCACAGTGAAGGTGATTCCCAAACAAGCTATAGGTTTTTTAGTGGGACTACTTGGGTAAGCATTACAATTAATGAAAACAATCAGGGTAAACTGAGACTAGGTCATGAATAATTGTTTAATCAAAACAGAGCTAATTAATTATTTTAAAATAACTGTTTGACCTGGAAAACACAATGCAGAGAGTAATTGTTACAGAAGCTCTGTAAACTGGGAGATATTTTGGAGTTACAGTAGGTGTGGGATGTGTAAAGATAGAAATGCTTCTACTTTATATGGAGGATGAGCAATGCACTAAAATGGCACAGCGATTTGCTGGTAAAGTTCTTAAAATCAAAGATCTTTGTTCCATCATTATCAAAAACACTCACTAGAGAACATAGTTCTGGAAAGCTGCATTTCAAACATCAGAGAACAGCATTTGCTTTGAGATGCTTCATTTTTAGTGAGACATTGAAAATGTTACATATACAGAGTTACTCCTAATTGTGTTGGGATTATAACAATAGACGACTTTATGCACTTTAATTGGCCATAACAATCATTAACTAGATTTGTAGCAGTTGGTGTTTTCCACAAAATGAAGATGATCCGGTCAGTAATGAAGGGTTTGCCATGTGTTTGCAGCTGGGATTTTATTTGCTTTATCAGAACATTCATGCTCACACCATATGTGTTTTCCCTTACTCTAGTGACTCTGGCCGCCCAGTGACTCTGAGCGTTGCTTCAAATGGACTGAAGTTGGAAAAAGACTTCAGCTCTTTTTTGGTTTTAATTTTAAAAAAACCAAACTTCTAACCTCAAAATTTTGCTGCATTAGTTAAAAATATTACTGATCATTGGATTAAATGTTGCAAGTAGTTTTGCCACATCTGAGCAATGAGGTAACAGCAGGACATTCTCTGCAGGGGGCAGGAGGGATTATGTTGATTACAGTCCAAGGAAGAACCAAATCAATCCCTCTGTCACTTTTGGTACTACTTACCTAGCACTGTTCTAGTTACCACAAGAAGTCATACAGGTAAGTAATAATGTAGAACCCAGTCCAGCAGAGATGAAGCCTGGAGTGGCTACCTGAAAACAGAGGCCAGACAAAAGAGGAGAATAAAAGTAGGTGTTTATTTGAAGGGCCTTCAAAGGTACACCTTGGGCAGCCAAAATGCTCCACCCAAGATGGACACTGGGTCACGGGTTCTTCACACTTTTATAAGTTTGGTCCATTTGCATATCAGGGTTAATTCGCCAATTATAATTTCAGGTAATGATGTAATTACCCCAAGTTTGCCCCTCCTCTCAAAGGCTTTTAGTTTACACATTTTGGGGCCTGGGATGATCGAGGTGTCCTTGAAAAGCAAACCTAGAGAGGGTTTGTTATGTATAACCAGCATGAGAGAACAGTAGTTAACAGGCCACACGAAACTTCAGAGTTAGACCCTAGGCAGTACAGGATTTAAAAAATATAAAAGTTAAAACCTAAGGCATCAGGGAAAGGTTCCCTCATAGGGAATCTGTGCACTGATAACAATGATTTATCATGATATTAATCTAGGGATTTATAAATATAAAACGTAATTGCCAATCTGGAGAAAGTCACCAAACAAATGACATGCCATTCCACATCAGAGCAGCACAGGGAACACTGAAGGTTTACTCACACGGCTACAGTATCACCTTGTTACAAAGAGAGACTGAGAGATTCTCTGAAATTCTGGTGGACAAAAAGCCGTGTCAATGCTGTGCAACATGACCTTCAACTTTGAACAGTCTTAGAGAAGTTTGCTTACCACTGTGTTTGCAATCAAACCAAATAAAGGATTGTGCTGGGCTCAATCCCTTGCCTCTGGCCTTAATTAATCTATAGTGTATAGTTACCGATCACAGCATTGATTTTCTCCCATGGATTTCTAATATAATGTACCTTCAGACTCTCAGGCACAGTATCAAATAGAATTCCACTCTGGTCTGTTCACTGGCACGTTGTTGAAATCAGGAAAGATAAGCCTATGCTTGAAGAAATACATTGGTGACAGAAATGCAGTAAAAAACTTCATATACAAAAACCCCCCATATATACAGGGTATGAGTTACAGTCACTTGTATCCATTTAATGCTTAATGGCCATGAAAAATTGATGTAACTACATATATTTATCATTTGCTGGGTTCATGTTAAACCTTGAAGCTGAGGGAATGTGTACCTAATAAAGTTACCCAGAACTGTTTTTGGAGTTTCGAGGAAGGTCAGCCATGCATTAAAATGTCCAATGCTGAGGAATTAACTTCCATATTTAAACGTGCGTACTTACTAAAAATCGACCTTCCAGGAAATACTACCTTAATATCTTCTGTCCACCCTGCACCCAATATTTAGCTTGTACCATACATTTTCATGGTCGGTTAATGTTTAATTTCTGTACCTAAATTAAGGAGCAGGAAGCAGAAGCCCTACAAATGAAATAATATTTCCCCTCAGTTTTTCTACCGTTGTTCACTCGAAAGCCCACTACCTACTACTACCTACTGCCAAGTCACTAAATACCTACTTCAGTACATTTTTAAAGAGTTCGCTAAGCAGAAAATGGACTTGACCTTAGAAGTGGGGAAATATATACCATCCACTCTAGCAACACTGTTGTAGCACTAGAAAATGCATCCATTCGTAGTGATTCATCATCACGAGAAGGAATTCTGAAGTCCTTCCTGGATTAGAAGTGATGACAAAACTACTCCAGTTTATAGCACAACTTTAATTATCATGGTGTCCACAGAAAATGCGGTATTTAATCCCAATTTAGGGGAACATTTTTAATCTGAGTCAGAATTTCCTGATACTAAACACAGGTCTCAGTTTATAAGAAGACTTACTTTAGAACTGCAAGTATCTGACTGTTGCTTAAGGAAAGAGTGACTTTGACAGGGCAGTCCCTCCAGCTCATCACAAAAGCCAGTGCATAGGCAAAATGAGAATCCAAGGGCTGGCATAAATCAGAGCCCTGTCAGATGGTAAAAGCCAAGAAAATGCCATGAAAAATTAACAGTTTTTAACTGTTATGAACAGCTTACACTATGGAAAACCACAAAGTTTGGGAAAAAGGGACATAAAGGCCACTCCACTATTCACTCTTTGCCAGTGGCCATTAGCACTTATCTAAGGAAGAAATGTGAGACAAACAGCAATTCTTTTAAATATTCAACCACCTTCCTAACCATATTCCTAACCACCTTCCCAAGCTGAAAACTGCACCTGAAAAAAACTTTTAATAGCCACTGACTGACCTGTCTCCCACAGAAATTCAAGTCCTTACTTTGGCATTCTTAGTTCTTCGTCTTCATAATGTAATGGATTAAGAAGCTGCATGAATTAACCCCGTGTTGCCTGCACAACTCCCTCCTTTTTGTTTAGTTTGAAGTCACATCACAGCATGAGTGTAGAAGAAGCTTTATACTGTAAGAAATAGTGAGTAATCACTGCCTACATGCTTTCTCTGAACCATCTATCATTTTACAGGCCTGTGTCATACCTCCCTTAGTCACCTCTTTTTCCTAATGAAGGCAACTCTAGCACAACTGTTAATGAGGTTGGTTTTCCCCTTTTTTCCCTTATCACATCAATATATGTCCAGCTGAAAGAAAATTTCCAACAGAATAGGGATAATATTTGTAAATGCAAGCCAGGCTCCTGCCCTACCCTGCTCCTTGCAAAATAAAGTGATAACTTCTATGTTATCTTCCAGATAAATCATAACTGTCACAACACTCCCTAAATAACCTCATTAATCCTTTAGATATGGAAACTGTAGCAGTATGTGTCTGTCTTTTCATCAAGGCCTAGAAAAGTCAAAGAAGATTGTGTGTGGTTCATGTGTGAGCCAGGTGTGCACGATCTCATTTTACAGCAGGGCAGTAATTACAGAAGAATCTGTGGTCAAGGAATTCTTCGTGCAAAGCATCTGAGTGCACTGGTCTCTCTCATGGTCTGCAGATCTCAAAGAGCATTTGGGAGAAGGGTGACTGCTGAATTTTAACACAAAATTTATGTAACAAAAGCAATAGTAGCATACATTTCTATACATATATCAAGAGAGATTGTAAAATATTGCTGCAAACAACTCCACATCCCAGAGCTGCCTAACTCCTACTAAAGTCAGTAAGATCTATGCAGCAAAACCATCATCACAGCAAGATAAGTTTTATGTGAACACTTTTTTAATATTTGTCTTTAGAGGCCATTATAATCTCTCAGTAACAGGAGATAATAATTGTCATCATTTCTTAATTGCTTTTTGGAACTTCACTCAGTCCCTGAGTCTTAACATCTCTGCCTCCCTGTCCTTTCTAATTGGATGCTACTTTGTCCCAAAAATGTCAGCCATTGTATAAATAGAGTAAAATCTCCCTCTATCCTATTGGAACCGAAGTATTTCCCGGCCTCCAGGTGCACAAGGGCAAGGAGTGCGTGTTCAGACTCACATCCTCCTCCCAGCCCTTTGCACCCTGACTCCCTGTAGAGGAAACCTACATGCAATTGGCAGGTAGGAACTGAAAAGAGCTTGGTGAGAGAGGCTGGACTGCAGGGTGTGTTATGGAGCTACCCTGCTCCAACATAGGCAAAGACAGTGCTAGCAGAACTGAAAGTGTGTGGTCAAATCTTAAGAGATACTGAGGTGGATTTTGCTATCACCCTCTCCATAGTGTGAACAATTATTTTCCTTTTTTCTTGGAAGATGCACAAGTAATGTAAACAAGCATTGAATGGCAGTGTAATATAAGGTATCTTCTTGTTTGTTTGTTTTTTCCCTTGTCTTATAAAAAATGTTAAATCCTTTGGGACAATTTCGTTCAACGCTATAAACTCAGATTCCATGATCAGCTGAGAAAAAATTACATTAAAAAAATGACATGATTCCATGCTTTGTTAACAAGTAATTTCATGAGAAACAAACTTACGGTTTATTTGTATATTCCTTTGAATTTAAGTTCAATACATTGCATAAAACTAAGAGGACTACTAATGGCATTTTCATGTCTCACCAGTATTCCAGAGTACACTGGAATTCCTGTTCTACTTCCTAAAACCATTCTAAGACCTTGATGTGAACATTTTGTTGAAAAAAATAATCAGTAAACCAAATGTTGACCTGACAAGAATGGAACCTTGGTTCTGCAGATCAAACTTACAGTGGTACATTTTCAGTTAGGCATTCTCAAAATATGAGTGCTGGGAGTATTTTACCTGTGCTTCTAACATTTTATGTGTATCTGCTTGGTTATGGATATGAAGAGCTCAGCAAAAAGCCCCAGGGAACAAAGCCCCACTGTATTTTTTCACAATAGGTTTAGCACCTAAATACTTAGAGGAATGTGACACTTTTCCACAGAAAAGATACACAAGTGAGTTGTTGAGAGTGATGAGAAGGAAGACACTGGAAATTTTGTTTCAAGATTTAAATTAATTGCTTTATTTTGTCAATGTTTTCTGCTCAATCAATGCATTGTGTCATCAGGCTTGGCATCAGAATGGAGTTGAGTATAGTATTGATCCATATTTTTCTGGAGGTTTACACTGTTGTAATCCAGACGGGTAACTAGGGGAGTAATTTTTCAATCAAATCTGTCTTGAATCTGGTTCTGTGCCAGAACAAATCACGCTAAACTTTTAAATATCCAGTTGGTTAATTATGAGGAAAAAATAATTGTGCCAGGGAAATCAAAATTAAAGCCTTTTGACACTGTGCACACCACTGGAAGTGTTGGAATAAGAAGGGTTGTGCCTGTGCATGGGCACTCACTATCTCTTGTATTGATGGGGTGAGTACATTTCATTAGATTTTTGAATTTCAGTAGCTTGTGAAGTACCTTACAGTTCTTTGGGATGCTTGAGATTTCAGTGAAGAACGGGCAGCTTAATCAGCTGCCACGTTACAGGCCTCTGCTAAGTCTATCATGAACACGTGCCTGTACAAAAACCGCATCATACTGTGTAGGATTTCTTAGATACCTTTAATTTGCATTTATACCTAATTTAAAATTGCATTCATACCTAATTTAAAATTGCATTCCCATGTATTTTCATTGAAGTCAAAATGTTTCACTGTATTCCATATGACAGACCTGAACTCTGTAAGTAGATTTTTCTTCCACGCATGTAAGAGGTGCATTAGGCCAATTTTGTACTGAAAATGTGCATTTCTTCTGAATGTTACTGGAAGATGAAATCAGGCATAGTTTGAACAGTGAAGCAGAAAAACTGTGTGACTATTCTAGGGAAATTTCAACATAAATAGGCAATACACAATAGCAGTATAAGTGAGGTTATTTATAGATGGATATTGTGCTATGCAGATAGGCTGTGATGAGACAGTAATAGAACAAATTCTCAGTTCAACATATTTGATAAAGTTGTTCATACTCTCTATTTTCACTGGAAAACTTTCCACTCCCTCTTTGGAGCATTTATTTACTGTATTTTCTTTTGTATTAGTAGGTACTGATCCACATCTTCGGTTGCTTTTAAATGCACGAAAATAGATAGTTTTATTAGATTAGAAAGTATTTTTTGTCTGCATAGAGTGCCTTCTGTTTCTAAACCTGTGGCGGTTTTTTTTTGGTTGTTTGGGGGTTTTTTTCTGGAGGATGGAGATTTCCAAACAGAAACTTATGGGGGGAGAAAGAAACCTTTCCAGGTCTCAGCACTGATATGGCCCTGCATTCCTTTTTTGTAAATATTCACTCATAGGGTTGCTCCTCTGATAACCTTTAATTTTTCTGGTTGCAGTACCTCTAAATATGAACATTGAAAACGTGAGTAAAAGGTGCCCAACATGCAAAGGTTGGCTTAAAAACGTGACAATCCTTGAACTTTGGAGGGGTTTTTTAATATTTATTTTGGACCTAAAACCTTTGAGGTTTATATTCTTTTACAACAATAAGGAGCAGAAAAATTGTTTTCATAAATAAAAAATGAGACTTCCAGCTAATTATACAGCTACACAGATGCAGGAGACTTGTAGGTGAAATGCAGGTTTTGGGAAAAGGAAATTTTAAAAAAGATGTGTGTTATGACGACTGGATTGTTTCTGAGAGCTCCAAAGTGGAGGAGGGTGAGAGGCAAGGAGGGGTGATGGGGAGAAAAAGGAAATAAGAAAGGAAAATACATAATAAGGCATTGAAGACTAATGAATGGAAATGTATAAGATGTATGTTTTCATGTTCTGAGTTGTTGATACATGTCAGTGATGACAGAGTTATTGATGGCACCTCCAGATTTTTGGCACTTTTAGCAGTGAGGGTGTTTTTCCTAAATTTTTATCCTATTTTGCTGGATATTCTTCCTGTTATTCAAGTGAGCAAGTCCAGCCTTTTAAAAATGTATAGAGGACCCACTTGGGTTTTTTGTGAATCTCTGTGAGAAGCAGCTGTACTTATCTACTCAGGGGTATTGTAATACCATACAGGCAAGATGGCACATCAGTTCCAGTAGTGTTAGATGATCCTTGCTAAGAAAAGTTCCATATGACAAAAATGAAAGCATGAACTTTTTTTAACAACATGACACAATTCTTCAAGTTGTAGAAATAGTTCCGTTCTGTGGTTTTGGGTATTTGGTGGGGTTTTTTTCCTTACTGTTTGTTTAGTCCTAGATTAATTTTATGCTAAGAAACCACAGAAGGCTACGTGGAATCTGTTGCATTCATGGTGTCTGGGCTAAAAGCATTCATCTAAAAATATCAGAGGATTATGGGTTACAGTAGGCAAGTTTCAGAGCTGCTTAAAGTTAAAGAAACATTTTGCATTTGTTTACTAAAATAACATAACAAACCAGACCATATCAACTTCCTTGAACTTACAGCCAATTAAAACCAAACTTTATATACATAAATAACAGTCTGGGTTATAACTCTAAGAGCATATATTTTGTACAGTGCTGGAATTGAGTTGTATTTAATTCCATGTAATTTTTAGAGCTAAACAGAGTTTTTAGAAGAGGTTGGTTTGAAAGTGCTGGAGAATGACACCCATCAGGTGGGCACAACACCAGCTGCACAGACAATATCTGTGGAAGTACCATGATCAGACTAACACTGAAAGTTTGCCATCACACCGTCTCACTGAGGCTGACAATAAGGCACCTACATTAGCAGTGCTAATGGGTTTTATGTGTGCGGACAGTTTTCTGTGGAAGTTCACTCATTTTCTAACATTTTCTAAAGAGCCAAAAACAATTAACATATGGAGAATGCTTCTGGAATTTTGTTCCCGGTCTCCTTATCCTTACTCCCACTGTCTGCATTTTTCTTGGGCTTCTGTAAAAGGCTGAGTGCAGAGTCCTCAATGGTTAACCCAGCATGATTTCCACATGGTAAGCAAGTTAAAGAAGCTGTCCTCCACAGACAGGGAATGGGGCGAACTTCCCTGATGGATTGAATCCAATGCACATGAATCACCTCAAGACTTCTGCAGCAGCGGCAGTATCTGCTTTGGCTTTTTCCCACAGCAACCTTTGCAGACCCTTCTTCTGGTCTGTGCAGGCAGAAGTCACCTGATGAAACTTCTCCTAAAATTACACTTGGGCTTCCTTCGCAATGTAGAAGTTAAAGGCCTGCCTATTTTTATAGCAAGAGCTTGCAAAGATTATGTACTTGTTCAGTAATGCTCATTCAGCTCACACATGCAAGAAGAAAAATGTAAGCACACTGGTTTTGCTGTGAATGTGCAAAGGGAGAATGAGATTCATTGTTAATGAACATCTTTCTTAAAAGACATCTGGCATCAGAATGATGAATTGGACACACAAAAGGAGGGTGGTTGCTCCTCATGCTTCCTCTGTCTGCATGTGCCTCTCTCATATCACCATTGCTCTCATATATTGCAAGATGACAGCTACATTGGCTTTTAAAAATATTTCTTCAAAGACTGTCTTTGAAAAAGTCAAGAGTAAACTCATTATTCAAATCTCTTGGATGTGGTGAGAATGTTATCATATGGAAACTAGAAACCAAAATGCTTATGGGGTGACCAGTGAAAGGATGAAATGAAATTCTAAAATCCCTAAGTCCATGGGAAATACAATCTACTCTGGAGCTTTCAGGTTATTTACAATGGCATTTTCACAGAATTTTTGCCAGTTTTTGTGATAAAGGCTGAAAAACGGTTTTTGTCTCTCTCTTCCTTTCCAAAGGGTTTCATTCTAGCAATTTTCTTGTCAGTTTCACCCATTGCGACCCTCCATATTAGAAAGAGAAATAGAAACTTCTAAATTGCTTATACAGCCATAATCCTCCATAATTATGATCTATATCTCTTTCTCTTTTTAATTATTTCCCACCTGACCTGTTTATTTGAATTACTTTCAACTCCTGAATATTATCCTCCTAGGAAACTTTACTTGTTCTCGTGGTATTCATTTCAGCCTAATAGTCCAAACTTTGTCACTTTGCTGCAGGGACTAGATGGCCTATTACACCTTCATGGTATTTTTGAACTCTTTCTCTTAGACCATCACCACAGCTCAGTTTAAGTGCAGTGGAGTACTGGACTTTCTATTTATACTTTAGATGCATCAGATTAATTTTGTGTCTACTTCCCAGATAACACAAGGTTAACATTTCCCGAATATTACCAAAGCTAGAATGCCTCTACAGAAAACAATAGAAGCAAAGTTAAAAGTAAGATTCTGGAACTTGTTTAAAACCACACACACAAACACACACTTATGTATCCCTTGCTGACATATGTGTGTATGCGCTACAAAATGAGTAATTTCAGTGTTTTTAATTTATATGCCTCGTCTGATGTCACATGCCTCATAATTCTGCTGTGTTATACTTCACAATTTGTCTTATGTTTGTGAAGATGCCACATTGTAGGAGGTGTAAAAAAGTAACTAAGGCAAATGGGGTCCAAAAAAAAAAAAGGGTGAATCAACCAACAAACAAAAATAAACCAGCCAACTTAACAAAAAATCTACTTTATTCCATCTTTGTTTACTTTCCCACTGCCTCCTTTCAAACTACAGGCTGTGCTCCAGCTCTGAGAATGTTTCCAAAAACTCTGAATTCTCAAAGCATCAGCACGATTTGAAACGGAGCTTACGTAGGCTGCTCCAGGGTAATCATACAGCCCATCTCCAAGGCTAATTACCAGGACACAGTGGTGCACAGTTTGGGTTTGTCATCCTTGGCGCTAAATCTGCCAGTTTACCTGTTAACAGCTATTGACTTTTCATCCACATTACTGGCCTGCAAGCTGGTGCATACGAGGTGCATGTGCAGGGACTGAGGTTTGACTCCAAACCCTGAGAGATGGACACTCAGCTGGGACTGAGAGGCCACCCCACACAGCCACATGATGCACCCAGCAGCACGATCCCTACACGGGAGGCAACAGAATGTTCCCCTCTGGCACACCTGGCCGGCTGCCCCCTGCATGGTGGGATGAACACGGCTCCAGCATGTGCTCTTCACTGGCTGCTTTCGCTGCTGTGACCTTTCACATTATTGCAATTCATTGCTTGATGTTGAGACCATATCCTTGGGCACCTAATACGTATCTGTCGTCAGGCTTTTTAACACATAAAGGAAAAGATGAATCACCAGTCCCTAAAACAACTGTTTCTTTAAAACATGCCCAAACTGGGTTCATCTGTATTGGTGGCCAGCTTGCGTTTGCAAAAGCCTGTGACTTCCTGCCTCATTTTATGAGCAAAACACACAGCACTGAGTAGGAATGGTTCAGGCTCATTGAGAGCTTTCTTGAGGATAGATAGAAGATTTCTAACTTCCCTTTGTCAGAAAGCACCAATATGTGCAGCATAATGGGTAGATAATGAGAGGAATCTAGTAGGAGCAGAAAGGTTGTATAACCCCTTCATTTGGCATTCCTGCTGCAGTTACGGGCTGACTATCTCCAGTTCTGATATTGACAATTTAAGGAGGATAATGCAAATGATGCAAAAAAATTAAAGAAGAGCCATGAGAATTCTTAAAGGATTACGAAATGTCCTGCATCAGTGAAGAACTAAAAGCTTGGTCTATTTAGCTTACAGTGGGAAAGGTTAAGAAGCAATTTAACCCCTCTCTGTGAGTAATAACAGGAGGAGTAAAAGGCTGTTTGGATTAGCCGACATGAGTGTAACTGGAGAAAAGGGGCAGATGGACTGGTCTACAGGGGGAATAAAGATGTCTTTCTGCAGGTGATGAGAACTAAGCACTGGAACAAATTGTCAAAGGCTGTGGTGAATTCTCCATGGCTGGTAGTTTTTGAAGAAGGAGCTGAAGAGAAGTGTTTTGGAGGGAAGACAAGCTGGAATCTCTGTCACAGCTTATGATGTTGTAATCTACAGATTGCTATATTTACTTTAAAAAATCAACTAGACCTTTTATGACTCTTTGTTTAGATGCCTTCTGTGAGTCAGGTCCTGCTAACTCATAGGTTTCCTGCCTTTAGATGGTGTTGCAACATTCAAGAAAAGGGAGCATTGACTTGTCTGAAGATAAGTAAGATAAGTAGACTTGTCTGAAGATTTTTCATGTTATTTATTTAGATCAATAAAGACAACACGCCTGGGGTATTGATCATAGGTCCCATTTTTACTGAAGTGTTTCCCAATGGCTGTATGTATGCACATAGCACTAACATGTGTAAGTCTATCTCATTAATTAAGTAAAATCCTGAATTTTCAAGAAGTGCTACTGCAAGCATCTGTATTTCAGTATAAACTTTACACATAAGACAAGATAATTAACAGTATCTTGTATTAACAAAGGCCAGAAAGACAATACAAAAGGACAGCAGACCCCTGAAGTAGAAAAGCACCTCTGTTCTTTTGTTTCAGTTTGCCCTTTTCAAAAAGAAGAAATTTAGTAATTTCTGCACGGTTATGTAAGACAGCTACCCTAGCATTGCTGAGGTTTTTGCTATGTGATCCCTTCCTAGAAGTGCTTAATGACTGATAAAATTACTCTTTATAGCTTTTAGTTCCATGATTATTATATCAAGCCATTTGCTGATAGAAGGTTCTCAAAGTGAGTTTATAGTCCAGTTTAGCAATGTTGTATCTGAATATATCTTTGAATCAAAGTGTACTGGCAGTATTTTGGTTAGTGCTATTAACCCATTTCCTAAGGATATTGGACATTTGAAGATTCAAGAAGTGTTTCTTGTGGTCAGAAACGTCTACAAGAGAAAGAAGTATCTCAGCATAAGATCTGTAACTGAGGGGGAAAAAGGTTTTTCACTCAACCCTTTCTTTCTCCAAAAGTGAGGATACAGCAGAGGGAATGCAGTCCTTTGCAAATGATTTAATGGGCTCACAAGCAGAAAGCAAAAGCATTACCTCAGAGCAGCTTTTGAATGCACTTGCCATTTCTGTCCTCATTTTGACACCAAGACACCGAATGTTTGAAGTCTCTTCCTTACCTAAAGCTATTTGAATTTTGAATGTGCACTGCCGTAGTAGTCTTCTTAATAAAAAGAAAACTCTTGATAAAGGCATTAAAGCCCTAAAGAAAGCAGCAGCAGTGAGCACTGGCTTCATTCTGTCACAGGAAACAGCTGGTAGCTGGCTTTTACTGAGAGCTGCCAAGACAAGGTTGATTGCCAGCCATATCAAGTGAGGATACAGCAGGCAGAGACCAACAGGGCATGGGGATTTCCAACAGGACGGAGCTGAAGCTCAGCTGTATAGCAATGATCCAAACATACAAAGCAGCTCCAACTGGAGTGTTTCAGCTTAAGTTAAAAGGCAGATTAGAGCCCTGCTGGAGCCCAGTTTGAACTTCCAAAAAGTTGAAAGGCATTTCAGTGTGGTTTTCATTTTCTTTTCAATAAAGATGTGGTTATTAATCTTCTCCATTACCTTACAAAATGTGTCTACTTCCACTCAAAAGGATATAGTGGAGGATCATGTTACCCCTTATGGCTAGCTGATACAAAAGAAACTACTGGACACCTGCAGGTATTAGAAAGTTCTTACTTACTGGAAAGTGAGCTGTAATTAACTCTTTCATGCTATCCAGAAACTATTTAGTTTGTGGAGAGGTTGTTTAAATGCTTTAAACCTTTTCTCCTCAGTACACAGTAGAATGTTGATGCTATTTTCAACTAATATCTGTTTTTCGGTACAGAGTGTTCCCTCATATTTCACAAAACAAAAAAGTTTTACGAACTTGGATATGCTGATTTGATCCACTTAAGCTTCTGAAAATCTACTCAAGCTTCCTCTGGAGTTCAAGATTGATTATATTTTATCATGGCAAGTCAGATCCAGCTCTTTCCCTGGCTAGCCAGAAATCATTTGCAAGGAAGAAAAGTGAGTGAGACACAGTCCTTCTGGTCCAGCTGCCACAATACCTGGTAGAGTAGATTCTTGGCAATGAATCAGGCAGCAGAGTTCTTGTAAAATAATATTTACAGAGGCAAAATAAGGTAATTTTATACTACCTCAATCTTTTCTTGGGGACACAGAACATAACAGAACACTACCAGAACACAAGAAGTCAAATTCCTTAAAAAGAACAAATACCTCAGTACAAAATTACCTGTTTACATGCTCTTTTGTTGACCAAATTTTCCACAGATGGTTCTGTCCATCTGTACACATATCTCAGTATAAATGACCTTTGAAACAGGCTCAGCTCATGTATATGTGCACAGGAACCATCTCAGAAACACATCAGCCCCCTAGCCCCAGGGCCATGGCAGGAGACACTGTACACTTACACTGCTTGGATTGCCTTGCACATGGAATTTTGTCCAAGGTTGAGGCACATGTAAAAACCACACACAGTTGTGTCACCATGTCAGTCCACACAAGCTCTTCTTTCTATGCAGAACTGATCCCACACACTATATATTCATACTCAATTGCACAGATCCCAACAACTATGCATAATAAGTTGTATATACAGTCCTGTGCAGGAATTTCATAAAATTGCAGTATGTACTGCCATCTGTTAAGATTTACCCATGGTTTCTACTGGCACTCAACCTTCATTTTCAGAAATACAACTTTCTAAGCAGAAATCAGTTTTTAAGGTCAGGACTGAGTAAACTTGAACTCACTGAACATAAAATTCCTTTGCTAAAGAAAAATTTACCTTAATCAGATGCTGGAAAAAATGAAGAAAGGCTTTCAAAGTAACGAAAGTGGGTTACTTTGATTTAAAGAATAAATCATTCCATTTATATGAGGAGATAAATGTCAAATTTTCATTTCTCTAGTAGTCTTGTCTCTGCATACAAATCAGTAGCAACTGAAATTACTAAAACTTTCATGTCCAAAATTCAACACTCTTTTCATCATTAAGCAGGACTTCTCTGACCTGGTCCAATGCTGAACCAGACAGTGACGCTAAAAACAAGACTCCTGCTTAATATCATGAGGAATTTTAATTCTTGCAGGAAAAAAACCCCAACAATCCCCACAAAAAACCTAACAGGCATATTATCATATATTAAGAATTAAATATACATATTGTATATTTATTACAACATGTATATTGCAATACAATATATAAATATTGTATAAATATATGCCTTCTTTATATAAATAAAGAATTAAACGAGAAAGATCATTGCCCTTCATTTAAAAAATGATGTATAATTACATTATATATAACATGCACATACTGTCCACAGCCTGGGAATCAAGATAGAGTAAGCAACCAAAAACTCCCCAAGCAAGCCTAGTCAACAGAACATATGATAAAAAACTTGGGCTTCTTAAGAAGGATGTTGTTTTTATAATTATTTCAATAATAAGCTTTCTTCTGGTACTCATTTTCACGTCTCCTCTTTGAAGCTATCCTCTTTTTTTCTACAGGACTTAAAGCATTATCTTCTTCAGCAAAGGATTTGTGATAAGAGGTAGGTGAAATATGTGTTTAATCAAAAGAGAAAAAATAGATACTCTAGTATTTTATTAAAACCATAGCATCCATAAAGTTATTTTAAGAGAGCCACTTTTGACTCATTAGAAGTCAAAACTAGAATAAGATGCAGAGAAATCCTAATTTAGATGTGGTAGCCTAATTTCAAATGCTACCAACAAACTTTTCAGACAAAGGTTAATGGAATCATTGCTTACGATCCTCAGAGAGATTGTATCTGCAACAAGAGATTTTGCTACAGAGATGGATCTAACAAGAAAGACAAATTCGTCTACTCTAGTAACTGTGGGGTAAACGAGAAGAGAACACAGGCAAATGTTTGATGATCTTTACTGTAGTCATGTTTTGTCAAGGACTAAGCGGCATCATAAATTATGCTTCCTGTTAAAATTGTGTAGGACTCAATGACTATGAGAATTTTTTGAAGAATCAAACCTAGGAATTCTGAATTCATTTCAGGGCAAGTGGGACACTTCCTGTTTATCACAGTACACTAAGAGTGTCTGGGACTTCATGGAGTACTTAGGAAAGGTGAGTCTTAAACTCTACTCCAAGAAGAAGGAAAGGCTGGAAGGACAGTCAAAAGCATCTGAAAAAAATTTTGCATGGTATGATCCACAGAGTTGTGTGGGATGGAATGGAGAGATTATCTGGTGTGAAGAATCTTCAATTAATATCTGTCCTGAACTGTTCTTTGACCAGAAGGGAGAACAAATCAGATAAGGATAGGCTTCTGATACTGAGTCAGAAAATATTTTTGGAAGCTGAATTGATTGAAGAAGGTTCTGCATGGGAAATCCCAGGGGATGAGAGCAGTGGACCTGCTCATAAATGTTCTCATATAAATATCATAATGAAAACATTATCACAGACTCTGATGTGGAGGATCCTTCTGTAGAGGCCCGGCTGAGAGAGATGATTATTCTGAAACGTATCTCGTAGGTCTCCCAGGATGCATATGTACATTGAGATGCTGGTTGAACATAATTATAAATTTCAAGTATATTTTCAAAAGCTGACTGCTCTCTTTTGCTGTCGAACTTCCTTAGTATTTTCCTGCTATTTGGGTATTTTTAAAGATTTTCTTATGAAGACAAAAGGGAGAGTGAACAGTCAGCCCACACTCTCCATGACCTGTCCCTGTTGTCTCTGTGCTATTATGTTTTATTATATTTGTCTACCCACTCCTACAAAGTTCTACTTAGGTCTCTTATATAAAACCAGAAGGGAAAAAAGGTGCAAAGGGAATGACAGGGATGACCCAGAGTTGTCTTTCTCTTTTGTTTTTTCTGGGGGCTAGAAAGCTAGCATAAGAATTGGGTTTGTTAAAAAGTTGTCCCAATTGTTTTATTGATGGGAACAATTCTTGTCTCTGAAAGAATTTGCTCTTTCCTCACAGAAGACATGAGGCTAAGGAAGAGAGGATGGGAGCCATTAAACTGAATTCTAGTTCTAGAAAACAGTAACTCGATACAAATTGTCTAAAAGAAAATGTAATATATATTCGTGTGTATATATGCACAAATACACAGCAATGTTCTTCCTGCTACCTTTGCCTTAGCTCTACCTGAAATAACATATGAAAAATATAAGTCTCAAAGATCCTTTTCCCATGCAATATGCAGGCAGAAGTATGCAAAAGGAAGCAGGAGCTCAGAGTCCCCACCAGCACACTGCCTGGAGTTTTGTCACTGCAAAAGGATGTGGCTCCTTCCACATCCCACCGCCACCGGCCCCATACCACCACCACTACAGAACACAACAACACTGTGGTGCCCTGCCCACTACTCAGCCTCTCCTAAGGGCTGCCCACACATTGCCCAAACATTGCTCAAGTCGTGCACGGCACACACAGGACTGGTTTGGAAGCTCATCTTCACAAATAAAACAAGCAAAAAAGAAAAATAAGAGAGATTCACAAGCACTGTAGCTGTATGGCATGCTAGCAGTAAAAGTTCAGACTGACTCACAAACCAGTTTAATCAGTAAATAGCTGCTGGGAGTTCTTTCCACAGGTAAGTACTGCTACCTCTTACGTGCACATACACAGTGCAATATTCCAGCCCATTCTTTCTTATTTAAATCATTCACCTATTCGCAGCACATAGCAAATCTTTTTTTCTATCCACGAAAAAATAGTTTTCTATCCACGAATTTCACAGCAGATTGGAGAATCAGGGCAGCCATACTTGATGGACGAACCTTGTATATCTTCCAAAATGGCTGATCAAACTTGATCCATAACAATTTCAAACAGTAGAAGGTATCATTAAACTGTATATTAGTTGTTTATAGTATGTACAGATGTTAACAACACCTGGAATTATGTACTCTGAATCGTGAGATAATTTCTGATGAATGAACACTGAATACAGCTGTGAAATATTGGCCCTCTGAATCTACTTATAAGAAAAGTATGGACATCTGTTTGAATAAATTTTGCTTTCCTCCTGACCTTTTCTCTACTGCTAGAGGAGTTAAGCTTGTTGGTTTTTAATTTGTCTCTCAAACATGAACTTAGTTTATTAGAGACAGAAGTAAATTTGGTGTTACAGAGATTATGTTTAGCTTTGCAATTCTTGCATTAATTCATTCTTAAAACTAATCACATGGTGACATAATTTGATTTTCTGAAGAAGCTTGATCTCCTATTAGCATATACAGTAACTTCATGAGTTGTTGCCTGAAGCTAAACTGTTGCCTTGGTAGCAAAAAATGAAGTACAGATGCCCTCTAGGCCAGAAGAACTAAAACACTTAGTGCTGCATCCTGTGTACCTCAGTTTTGCTGTTTAATGTTAACACATACAGTACAACTCAGATAATAACAAATGCTGACGTCCACACTCAGGCATTTAATTTTAACATCTACACCTCAAGAAGATGCAAACTGCTAGCAGAAAACCTTAACATGCTAACTGGAATATATGAAATAGACATAAAAGATGAGATCAAATACCAACTTGAAATAAAAGGACAACTTACAACCCAGTGCAATTTCTGACTATTTGTGGCTCAAAGAAGATGAAAACACAGTTTCTGTACCTGCAGCAAAGGATGGCGTCTTCTGGTGACCTCTGCTGAGAACACCAACTTGCACTGTGCCACATGCCTGGACAGCGAGGTACAGGCCCACTCTTCGTGGTCTTGATTAATGTACAGTCGTCAGGGACAGTATTACTGTCATGTTAAATAACATGTCTCATGTATTTACACTAGTCCAGGATATTTCACTGTACCACGTCACCAAAGAGCCCAGCTCTGTGTAATAGTGGCTGGATTTCCTAGTTCATGCCCTGCATAAATGGCATTGAAGGTGTTACTGAACTGCAAAAAATAAAAGCACAGACACACAGATTATCACAGCCATCCTGTTTATACTACTTGTGCTTCAGCTATTTTGTTCCTTTTATTCTTCTTCTATTTCAGTGAATTAAATAGTTGTCTTTCTGTATGTTTAGAGGAGTGTATTCATTTATGTTCAACTCACCTTTCCATCCGCGAACAAATACACAGTGACCCAAATATACACATTTACCCAAGATTTTATAGAGATCACAGTATGATACACAATCCTGAAAGCATTCATTGAGTGCATAAGAAAGCTTTTCATTTAATCTACTTTGGGGGCAGAGGGAGAGAGAGACACCATGTGCCTCTCCATACAGTGAATGAAATTGCTTTTCATTGACTCAGGTTACTCTGGGCACTGCTCATTCTAATGCAGCCTTATTAAATTCAGGGAAGGCTGCTACAGTGAAGTCTAGGGCAGACAAAACAGAGTTCAAATGCTACACTTGAGATACCTATTTCAGATGCTGTCTTTGAAGAATGACATGTAACAGAAACAGTCTTTAACTTGCTCTAGGAAAGCATCTTAGAGAAGTCTTTTGCTGTCTAATTACAGTAAGTCAAGTACATTTAAGCTAGAAAGTTCATTAACATTTCAAGCATACACTACACCATCACTACTGCATATTTCCTGACATTCCTATAAAACCTAGTGCTCTTGGGAAACTGACAGCTCACAGGGTTGTTAATGAGTGAGAGACCCTTCACATCTTGATCACTAGTCTGAATTTTGTTTAATCTGCAAGACGCAAATAACTGTCAGTGGCTGATGGTGTTTATGAATTAATCTGATAACCACTCTTATTTTAGATGGAAGCAGGAAAACATCCCAATTTTAAAAATCTTTGCCTACCTTCTTTGTCCCTTGCTCATGAAATCATCTCTGATGTGTCTGGATCAGCATAGCACAGAAAACTACAGACTCCTCCAAGTGACTGGACAGACAGAATGTCAGTGTCCATACAGCTTTCCTCACAGCTTGCCAAGGTGACAAAGTGACCATGTTGTTCACTGGCTACACAAAAGGTGCAGTACATAACTACTGACTGCAAGTCAGATTACAAACTCTCCCTTCCTCCTGGGGACACCAATGTGTGTTGGGAAGAAAAATTCTCCTTTAGGAATGAGTAACACCAAGTTACAGGACTTGCTTTAAGGGCTGTGTAGGGTGCTTCTGGAAAATATGAAGGTGTTTTCACCTCACTACCTAATTTGCTTGTGATGAGTTTTCCTCTAAAACATGGGTTTTGGTAGAGCTACTTATAAAATCCCATTTTTTGGAAGATACACGGTCCAGATATGGCCCCAACAGTGGTCTGTTTCTTTGGCATATGAGATTTTTATATGTATTAGGGAAGAAACATCCTGGAGGGGTAACAGAGGTGGGATTCCTCTTACCTGACTGGCCAATGCAAAGACTCTTTCTGTTTCTCCTTCTCTTTCCCCTCTTTTCATGCTGGATCTGTATCAATTTAACAAAAAAGTAATACAAATTACATAGGAAGAATAGGTTGAATCAGACAAGGTAAAACCAAACGGTTCCCACTATCTTCCTAGCGCAGATCATTCTACTATTCACCCTTCAGCCTGGTTAAAGCACTTTCCTACTGCGTTGAGTGAACACATTCTTGTGACATCCAAGACAATGAGCATTATTTAATGAAACAGCAGTATCTCCAGGTAAAAAAACTGAACTTAGACTGGAAGTTAATAGGCTTCTCCATCTGTTGGTACCTACCTCTGTCATTCTAAAGACAGAGACTTTCTTGGGCTGCATATGAAGTGATGTGTGGATATGCACCATGATCCTCTTGGGTATCCTGTGATCATCCAGTCTAGAGGCAAGTTCAGCACAGACCAGGATTTCTATCCATTACATATGCCTAGATTCCCACTTAGTAGAAATCAAGGCACCAAGGAGTGGAAAACTTAAAGAATATTGAGTCTTACCCAACAAGCAGCTGGAATGTGGCTAAGGGGAATACACCAACTGTGTGGTGTGTATATCTAGTCTCCAAAAAATGAACAGCAAGTAATTTTTTGTGTCTTTTTCTGTTAACCTGGTAGAGTTTTAAGTACTGGGGAGGAAATTCTGACTCCACTGGAGACTACGATGAACCTTCCACTGACTTAAGCAAGAATAGCACAATTATTTGGTAACAGCATAGTTTAGCTCCTCACTCTTTTAGAAGTTCTTCCTGGTTTGTCTCTGATCTACAAGGAGGCCACAGTTAACACCACCTACAGCTCTGCAGTCCCCAGATCAAAATATTTTGCTTCTGTTTTCTGACATTATCTTACTGTAGTTAAGTCTAGCAGCTGCCTGCTCAGAGAGACAGAGTAAGTGTGATAGAATGTAAAATACTGCTAAGACTTATATGACAACTTTGGTGATATTTACTGGTTCTCACCTTTTCTTAATTACAGGATTAGTAAAAAGAATCATTCCTCACCTAATTTTCCTGCCCCTTCATTTGACATATGCAATTAGTTACAAAAATCTGCTCATTAAGTAACTGTGGCCCAGCATCAAGACTGATTCCACAGGGATCTGAGACTAATATTAATGACTATTTTTAATTAATTTGATATGGGATGGAAATTGTTGAGAACAAACTCAAGATGCTCCAAGCTGGGAAAGGATGGCAAATTATTTAAGGGTAAGATTAAAGCGCATCACAGTGAATGAATGAGAGAACCAGACACAATCAGTGGGACAGAATATGGGTAGTACCTGACATCCCAGTAGGAGACAGAGTATTCCAGCCTGCTTGGTGGCTCCTATTCCTCAGGTATGGTTTGTAAGAAACCAGGAAAAAGTCAAATGTGTTAGGGAGGTGACCTCGTAATTATCTGCTGTCTAAAAATGGTTCTGAATTAGATATATGCTATTGTTATGCCTGTACCAGTGGACCAAGCGTCTAAACAGGGAATGAATTTCAGCACATTACTGTTTATATTGTTGAACTGTTAGCACACTCTCTGGTGTGAATTCGGTCAACAGGAATTAGCTCTCCCCCAGACAATGACACAGCATGGCTCAGCACTAGGACAAGGTCCGTTTTCTGTAAGTAGCAAGGAGAGATTATACCAAGGACAGATTATCTCTCTTCTACCAGGAGAAGACCTTAGTCATATAGTTATAAGCTCTGACATGATCTTCCAGAGACCAGGCCATGGCTTTATAATGTTTATTAGCATAAAGAGATGCAGTCCATACGTTGGCATTGTGGCATGCCTTTGGAGGCAAACTGCATATGCAACAAACCTATCCATACCCCCTCTTTGTAAAAGAAAGTTGTTGTTGTGTCTTGGAAGGAGGAACAGATACTGTACAGAAATACTGACAAAATACTTCAGACCATACAGACAATAGTCTCACTATAAGTGTTGTAAGAGCTGCAGAAAGCAGCTCTGAAGAAGGGTATCAGTGCATGAAGCACAGTGGATGTTTCTCCAGCCAGGAGACATTATCCCGCACATAGATGTCTTTTAATATTTAATGATTCCTTCTGAACACATATTTGTAGTTTCAACAATAATGATAGAGCTGTTTCTAAAGTCTGCCAAAAAGACCGTATTGCTACAGTGTGTCATTCCCAGCCATGATTGGGCATATGTGAAGCACCACTGGGAAAAGCATGGGCAATCCCTGGTTTAACTGTAAAATGGCCAAAGTCTGGTGCCCACTGTGTTATTCCCAGTGGAGGAACAGGCCTCTCGCCTTCCTGCCTCATCTCCACAAAGCCAGAATGTTTACCTTGCTGTCCAAGCTGTTGACCTTCAGGTCTTTCTTAAGGCTGTGTTGCTTTGCCTGGTCTCTGAAGGATGAGAGACGCAGGTCATGTTGAGTTTGCAAGTTTCTGGTTGTGAGACATGCATTATTTTGATAACAGCTACTTTTGTAATGCATAGGATGTCTAAACCATGCAGTGGGCAACAGGTTTACATTTCTTTTTACGCTAGTATGTTTAAAAGGTTTATTTTTCCTGTCAAATTTAGCTATCCTTTCAAAAGCGCAAACACTTCTTGATAGGACAGCAGACATACTTGTAAGAAACTCCAAATCGTTTCCTTCGCCCACTCCCCATTTTAGATCATCTTTCACACGGGAACAGCTTCCCTCCTCCTCACTCACCTCCTCCTCCAAAAAAATTTCTGACATCTGTTCCTTTACCTCTCTTGCAGCCACTATTCCCTCATCATTTGCCTTTTATTTTATGGGATCCACTTGTGCACTTCAACTCTACGCTCTTTGGGGTATAAGCTGTTATGTGTGTTGCACTTCTAACCCTTGGAAAAGCATCTTAAATATTACAGACATTTACAGCACAATATAAATGATAATGTAGTTAGACTGGAAAGGCAATTCCCTAGTTAACACCTCCCACATGTAGTGATTAAGTACTAGGCTCAAAAGCATACAGCAAACCCAGTGCAGATACATTTCTAGAAAGAGACTGCAAATTCCTAACTCCAGATGGTCTGCAGTTGGTGAATAATTACATGGATTGTTTGGTGCTTCACTAATCAATCATGACAGCAACAAGGAGAAAAAGCATGTCTGGGTAAAGGAAAATGTCCTTTGGAAAAGTCCCAAGTTATTATTTTGTGCATTAGATCTGCTCATCAAACCTTTTTTTTTCCCTTTTGTAATATTATGCTGTTTTGATTATTCAAGAATAAATCCAGAAAAAAACAGTTGTTGGTGGGTTTTTCTGCCTATAAAATACATAAGAGAGGAGTATGAACAGCATCAACATTACTGCAGGGCTGCACTGTATTTCAAAGACTGCAAAAATCATAAATGGGAGAGGTAGGGGCAGAGAATTATTATCCTGCATTACGTTCTGAAGACCATGAAGCCTTCTCCAACTACTTCTGTAATATCAGCATGAAACCTGCAATTTAGGATTGGAAGGGAGATTTCCCATCTACAAATTTATTTCTCACAGCATGAAAACAGTTTGATTAAAAAAAAAAAAAGTAATTATCTAAATCAGATCATAAGCAATGAACACCAGCCCTGAGATCAGCTCAGCTGGTTAGAGCAGGATGCTAACAGTGCCAAGGTGATGGGTTCTATCCCCATATGGGCCATTCACTCAAAGAGATGGATTTGATGATCCTTGTGGGTCCCTTCCAACTATTCCATGTAAAAATTCTGTGATTCTGGGAATATGGGATCAGCTTCAAATGAAACACATGGAACAAAGTCCAACACTGCCTTGACTACATACTGCCCAGTTTAATTTGATCTCTCTGTGCATCAGAAGAAGAGAAACAGTACAATTAAATGCATAAAAGATAGAAAGGATGGATGAAGATACTGCAGGAATCAAGTAGAATAGGTGGTTTTGGGGTTTTACTTCGTGGGGGAGGGTGTGCAGGGAAAAAAGTACTACAAGAGCCAGTTTATCCTATTGAATCTGTGAGTTCAGATATCTTTGTGGTTTCTTGAACTTATGTATAGTATTTAAGTCTGTAGGAAATGAAATGCATGGCAGTAGACACAAAAAATGTAATGAGCATGATAAACTGCGTGACTGTTGCTCAGTTTGGACATAAAAGCAGCAGAGCACAGAGACGTGCTATATTTCAATCTGTCTAGATTTTCCATCTGAAGCAAAACTAGGGTTTTTTTTTTTTAACTAGATGTTTGGGTTGTTTGGAGGTTTTTTAAATTATTGTAGGCATGACTCAGAAAAATACAAGTGGGCAATATAGAAAGGCTGTGAAAGCAGTGAGGTAAAAAGTACAGAATAACTGGATTTCAGAGATCTGAAAGTACATAAGATTTATCCATGTTAAGGCTAACTACTATTTGCCTCTCAGTACTACTCCATTAGAGTCATGTAGCACATAACTAACCTGATCTTCTTAGGGAGGATGGTTGCCAAAAGGTGGATACTGCACACTGATGAGATTAATACTTCCTTCTAGTACCAGCTTAAGTAATTTGGAATGAGATCTATATAAATTATGTGCAGACACTGCTCGTGGCAGTGCTTTTGAAGATGTTTTAGAAGACAGACCTGGAACACAGGCTAAGCTATCAAAGTATTGATCCATGTACAATGGGAAGAAAATTAGGTGAAGAATAAGCTTTCATCTCCTTTCTTTCCTTCACTACCTTGGACTTAAAAATAAGCTTTTTTGGAAGACACCTTCAAGATCTGTTGTCCAACCATCAACCTAGCACCCCCACAATCACTCCTAATCCATATCCCCAAGTGCCACATCCACACCTCTCTTAACACTTCTGAAGATGGTGACTCCACCACCTCCCCGGGAAACTAATTCCAATGTCTAAACACTCTTTCAGAAAAACATTTCTTCTAGAAAATATTTTCTTCTAGAAAAAAGTTTTCTAGTATTTAATCTGAACCTCCTCTGGCACAATAAGGCTATTTCCTCTCATCCTTTCACTTGAGACACAGCAGAAGAGACTTACCCCACCTGGCCACAACTTCCTTTCAGGTTGTACACAGCAATGAGGTCCCCCCTGAGCCTCCTTTTCTCCAGGCTGAACAATCCCAACTCCCTCAGCCACTCCTATTTTCACCTGTTGAACCTTGTACTCTAATAAATATTTCTAAGATTTCTCATGCTTTTTTCTGTGAGAAGATACAGCTGAATTGCAATTCTGCCTCCACTTCCTTTTGAATACCTTTGTGGCTGGATGTAAAAGTTTCCAGATAACTGAACCTTATCTATTTTTTCTGCAGCTGATCACTAGGAAATGTTTGCTTGCATTCTCTCTTTGGTCAGTGTAGAGATATTTCATTCCCTCCCACATTAAGGTCCTTAATGTGGTTTCCACTCACGGTTTTCACTAACGCCAGCATTTGCTGCTGATTAGCTAGGACTGCAGCTTGCCTTGTTATCTCATCGGCACATCGGACTTGCTTCCTGGGGTGGGATGGGGGGGTGGCAGCGAGTGAGACATGCCATTTCTTTTTAGTTTTCAAATTCTTCCAGAGCTTCTCTCAAAGAAAATCCTCTATACCTTTTGAAAAAGTCTGGGCAGCATGTGTTACTGTTCACATGCTGTCTTATGAAATGGTTGCTCACTGCTGTTCACAGATGTTCAGAGGAGTCCCGACTTACCAGGATGTAAGCTTGCACTTGGCAGTTTTATTTCATAGCCCATTTGGGTTAACTGACTGCTCCTTCATGCCAATACCACCAACCTCTTTTGGACAGACATCACATAGATTTTTCTGTGTCTGGACCAGAAGCAATGGGCTGCTGCATATCCATATTTTGACATTCTAGAAGCCAAAACCTGATCTTCTGACTCAGGGTGTTCTTTGCTTATTACATACTCATCCTTCGGCATTGCTTGGCTCTTACTCATTGTGCCATAGACATCTATACAAATATCTTGGACATTCAGCCTAGGTGTTAAATGAAGAGGGAATGAACATGAAGGCAAGAAAGTTCAACGAGATGCCCCTTTCATTCAGTAAACCAAGGTGAGTAGTCATTACTTCCCATTACTTCTTTTGGTAAGCCAAACATCTGACAGCCAAACATCCACAGTTAGGTCCCCAGTTGCAAGGATGATAGCTTTGCTTCATTTTAAATTAATGTCTCTTCAAGCTGTTGATAGAATTCATCAACTGCATCTTTGTCATCTGCTATCGTAGGAGTGTTAATCTGTATGATCGACATATTGACTGGATTTGCTAGGAAAGGAACTGTAATGATTTTATTGCTGATTGGATTACATCCAAGCATATACTTTTATCTCCTTTTGGATGTGAAAAACACAGTGCAAGTTTATTCTCATTTTTCTGAGCTTAAGAAGCAGCCCAAGTAGCTGTTCATCATCCTAGAATGGCATCTATTATTCCACTGTAGCGCTGATTCTATATTTATCTACTTCTGATTTTTCCAATTCTTTGGTCAAAATAATGTGCTTTTTCCCCCCCATGCATTTCATTAATACTTGGTATGCAGAAAAATCTTCAGGCATTAATTTCCTAGAGTTTTGGTAGAGCCAGAAACACCCTATATGACCAAATACTCTATATGAACCTCTTCTGAGCTGTAGCGTCTTTCATTCTATCATGGAAGAAAAATAAGAGGACAGATATGCTGGCCATTGGTCTTTTTCTAACCCAGCAACCTCTCCAGTTGTCATCTACCTAATCATGCACGTCTCCTGAAGTTCTTCAATTTACCTGTACCGTGATCAGCATTTGTAGTTTGCCTACTCTGCTCAGCCTGCAAGTAATGAATTCCTCATCTGGTGGGAGTCAGGTTTCTTGGTGAATATTTAATCCACAAAAAAGAGCAATGAAAGTGGAAGTACAAAAGGGATAAAAACATGTGTTTGGTAACTGATGGAGGGGGTCATAGAAGTTGGAGGAAATACAGAACATTTGAAAACTAGAGGGAGAGTTTGAATATTGAACAAGTTGACTTCAAGGAATACATATGGCAAATGTTCCTTATCCATAAGTAGGAGTTGGGTGAGCACTGTGAAACCTCAAAAATGTAGCAGATCTGGTTGACATATATTTGGACAATCTTCTTTTGCACCTCATACCATTTCATATTTATATTTGATCTAGAAATATGGCAAGTGTCAAATTACTTTAAATCAGAACCCTTATAAAACTGAAGGTATGACTTAAGTTGATTTTTAAACTGATTTTCTGCTTGTTAGAGCATGTTTCTCTTTTGAAGGTACTCCTTTGCTACACAGAACAAAATGATTGCTTAAGAAAAAAGGAAAAAAAAACCCAGAACAATTTCCTATTTTTTTCTTGAATGCTTACATAACATTTTAAAGATGAAATAAATTTTACTTCTAGGGACAAAACTGCCATGCATGTTTCACTAAAGATATTGCTTTTCTAGGGTGCAAGTCAAAGCAGAATTTGGGATATCTCTATGTTCTTTTCATAATTTCACATTATATCCACACACATGATTTTCCCAGCTTCATTTTCAGGACTTTTCTCATACTTAATTTTAAATCAATCTTTTTTTCTTTCAGATACCTGTGGATACGACCTTACAGAAAAAACAGAGGGGTGTCAATACTTTCAGTCCAGTCTGTAACTTCTCCCATTAATCTCTCTTCATAAGAAGAAGAGACAAATGAATAGCAGGGTCAAAGGTTGACTTTTATCGATCATTCTGAGATGTTGTTTGGACATAGTGTCTGCTTTTTAGTCTGTTTACCTGAACCCACTAGAATTTGTCTCTTAAGGATCTGTTGACCCTAAGCTGTGATGCTTTAGGACACTATATATATCACCAGAAAAAAAATTCCTGTTGCTGAATCCACCCACTGGGTCTAACTCTTTGTCACACATGTCAGGTTCTGCAGCCACCTAGAGGCTCTCCATACAAAGAGAGAAACCTTTGAATGATGACAAAATAATTGCAAAGTGAATTTGAACCTGATGCTGGCAATCAAAGTAGTATTTGTTTAGTCTGTTCTCTTCAGGTTCTTAATGTACTTCTCTTCAGATTAATCCTGTAATTGATTTAAATACACTCTTTTTCTTGGAATGGCTGCACATGAGATTTGAAAATAAAAAATTGCTTCATCTAACGTATTCTCAGAAGAATTTCATAGATTTATGTAGCCACATGTTTAAACTGCTTTGATTGATATCCTGGTACTCTGGAAAAATGTTTTCAATATGTACAACATAAACCCATAACCTTTACCTCATTTATGAAATGTAGACAAGAACTACTTTTTTCCTTCTATTTTTGCATTATAGACAGTAAATACAATCTTTCATAGATGGATACCCACAGTTACAACAAATCATTATAATTCTAATTACCAGCAATTAAAACATGATATTTGTGTACTTCATTTCAGATGCACTTCATTCTTCTCAGGGTATACAGACTTGTAATTGCAGTATCAGAATAATCAATATGAAATAAACAGAAATGGAAAAATATTAACGAGGATCAGTGAAGAACTTGAAGAAACTCCTTGGTAGAAGCAGAGATGACAACTTTCTCCTTGCCCATTACTATTGCAGCTCATAACTGGTATATGGAAACTTAGGAAAGATCTTTGCCTCTGAATTACTACTTTGATTTGCCCTTAATGAAGCCATGTTGGCTGTCACAAATCACCTCCTTATTTTCCATGTGTCTTAGCACAGATTACAGAAAGATTGGCTTCCTGATCTTTCCAGGCACCAAGGTCAGACTGACCGGCCTGTAGTTCCCCAGGTCTTTCTTTTTTCCCTTATTCAAAATGGGGGTTTTGCTTCCCCTTTTCCAGTTAGTGGGGACTTCACCAGGCTGACACAACTTCTCTAGTGTGATGGATAGCGGCTTAGCATTTCATCAGGTCCCATGGACTTGATGTACCCTCAGGTTCCTATGATTAATTCATCCTTATCTTTAGGAAAATATTTAGGAAGACATTTTTGCTCCAGATGTCTAGCTTAATCCTCCCTTACTACAACTTAAGCCTGCTACTTTTGTCTTACCCATCATGGACTCTGAAATATTGTCCTTTCGCAGCAAGTCACTCAGCATTTGTAGAATGTCAGTGATTCTCCACTCTTCTCACCTCAACCCTGAGCATTATTTAAACAGTCCAGGTGTGTAAACCCATGCTTCAGAACCGGCTCAGCTGGGTGGCACACCGCTTACATCCCCTTGCCAAAGGGAGTGCTCAGCCCTACAAAGCCATTGTTAATATCAGCCATTGTACTTCTAGGAATAGGATTGTTGTAATTGCCAACTTCCACCAACAGACTTTTCAGCAGTCCTTTCATTAACAGCTTCAGTAGAACAGAATGTTTTTGTATGTAAGAGTCAGCCAACTCAGCTGTTTACCACTAATATGCAACAGGACAAATGGCCAGGTGCCAAATCACTATATAAATGTGAGATTATGTTTTTGACATTTACCTAAGCAACAAAGTTCCAGAAAAAATATCCAGATACTACTAAGTACCAGTTTGTGGAAGCCCTTCAGGAAATCTACATATTGAGGTATTTTAAGAAACTTAAGGCCTTGTGGGGATAGCAAGTTAGAACAAGGCTTCCCTGTATTCAAGTGGGAAGGAGAATAAGAAACATGCTAACTGCTTTCTAAATACTGACAAAAGACATTTATTCTAATGGATTTTCCAGTGAACAATCTTGACGTTCAATTTACATTCATCTAGTTTCCAAATGTCAATGAGATCTCCACGGAAGAAAAAAGAATTTTGGTAGACAATTTACGCTTTCACCCATGAAACGTACCTCATGTCAGGATACAAACTGTTGAGAGGAAAGTATGGTCCAATGTAAAAGAGTAAATACAGGCACTGAAAACCAGACAACTGCCTGATAAACCAGGAGGCTGCCTGATAACTCAGTAGAGTTGTGTTCCTCTGTGTTTTGAACGGGTAAGGATCCTTCCCCTCTCGACCTCCAGGGACAACTGATCTTTCAAGAGGAGAATTCTGAATAACAAGAAATGTAGTCAAGTAGAAGTGAAGGAGGTGCACAAGAGGGAAATGATTCATTGCCGTAACTGAAGCAGAAGAATAAACTATTCATATGCAAGGTCATTTGTTGTTCTATGTCATTGTGCTAATGAATCACCATTTGTTTATACACTGGGAGTAGTACCTTACCAGTACAGAGAGGAAACAGAGACTGTTTGTAGCAGGGATTATACCAGTAATTTTAGTGAAAACTTCTAATTTCAAAACACCTGACAGAAGAAAGGGCTGCATTCATACCTACACCTGCAGAGAGCTCCCCACTTATTTGGACTGTGTGCAATTTAAACATATTTGTCTTAGTGCCAGATCTGTGGCCAGCTGATCTGAAGCAGAATTTGACAGTGCAGACACTGATATATTGTGAACTGCCAAAAGTACAAACTAGGGAGCACAATGTTTGTGCTTCTTCTACAGCTAGAGTGTTCATTAGTGGTTTAGAGGAGAAGAGAAATGGAAAGGCTGTGACAGGGAATAACTTTACTGGCAATATGACTAATTTATGCTTTCATTTTTCCTCTAAATGTCTTAAGCAATGTTACCTCAACTATAAGCCATTTATTCCAATAACTCTTAATTTGTGTATTAAGGAAGTTTATGTTCACATGTTGCCAAAAAATCTGAGCAGAGAGAATCTCTCAGCCTAATTCCCAGGAGATGATTCCTTGGTTTGACTAGACCAGTTGCTGCTCTCTGAAGAAGACTGTTTTCTGAGTTGGTCTGTGGATAAGAAAACAGATGAGGAGTATCTGCCTGTATTTTTTACAATTGTTCTGAAACCTGCAAGGGGGTCACTTATATGCTTCATGCAGCACAATCATGGGGTCTCCCACTGTATTTCACTTCCTGATGTGCAGAAGTAATGCAAGATTCAACAATACATTCCTTCAGACTTCTACTGATTGTCAGAGAAAAAAATCCAAACACCCAGGAAACAACCTCCGTACAGGTTCACACCCCTGTGAAAACCAAACAAGACATAAATCTGATATTGAAGCAGTGCTCCAGCTTTCAATGCCAGATCTATGAGCAGTGGACAAATAACTACTGTAGAAGGCACAGCGGAGAGACAGGAATGAGACAGATTCTTCACTTACTACTCTGCAGATCCACATACCTCAGGAAAGAGCCTGGCACTATCCACCTGCCTGTACGTGACTGCTCCACAGCTCTTCAGACCTGCCAGCTGTTACAAAGGATCAGGCTTATGCCACTGCATCAGCACAGCTTGGGCTAGTCAGAAAAAATGAACCCTATTTTATGTCTTGAATACTAGAAGATACTGCTAATTCCTGCAACTGCAGTTGGAACTTGACATTTCATATTAGAGTGTATATGTTACACACATTAAAGCAGTTCAGTAAATAAGTCCATCAAATGAGGTAATGAACAAACGTAAAGAAGAATGAGAGAAATACAGGGACTGTCTTTTCCCTACTCTCTGAACTCACCCATAAGCTGGTGGAGAAGACTGGACTTCTTTTGGTGCAGAACATTTCCACAATCTTCCTATCAGGTCAATGAGAAAATTAAAAAATTAAGTCTATGCTAGAAACAACAGGAAGTGACAGAGGATGTTTTCAAGCCCGGATCCTTCTCATCCCTACAGATGATTAACTAAAATTATCCCCAGCATGATTTTCCCTATAGTAACTTGTGCTCTCCTAAGAATTTTCACAGATGTTTAAGGTGTTAACACGGCCCCAGAGAATCTTCCAGAAGCAATTTAGACAGAATGTGAAATATAGATACGGTCTATACAGGGCATACATACCTGTATGCACCTCACAGCTCTCTTTAGACTACAGGAACTAGCAGCTAGCGAAGCATGTAGAAAGATTAGGGCATCAAAACAAACAAAAGATGGCTGTCCCATCATATATTGGGCCACAGACGTCACCTATAGATGTGTTAATTTCTCTTGGTCACTCTTCCAGAACACCATGGGCACACATAATCTCCTTTCCAGGTAACAATTTTCCACCTTTCCGTGATCTTTGTGAGGTAAGGTAGATAATTAGGGCAGTTATTAGGACACGTATGGAAGTTTCATAAAGGACTGAGAGTTCACTGAACAAATTCTACCATTAAGTGTCTTAGAGTAATGCACATCTAAAAGTCACTGAAATGCAAGATAATGATGTTTAGTGGGCCAGTGAGGCATAAATACATGCATTGTTAAAATTAGTTTTCTTAAATGGGACAAGTAAATATGCAGCTCTTATAAAGAACTCATGCACTGATTTGGAGAAAAAGATCTGTTCAAATGTAACTTGATGAAAGGGTTTGTCTTGCATTTCAGTGTATTCCAGTGTAATTCTATTAAAGAGCTGAATTCTACATTTTTCCCCCAGTAGGGATGTTAATCGGTTCCTTGATGTGATATTAGTTGCATTTAACCTGAAAGGAGATGGATTCAGTCATGCATACATGACTAACCCTGTTAAAACATCAACAACAGAACTGAAAATCTCCCATCTAGATATTAACTGTACTACACAAGTAACAAAAACCATGCTTTTAGATTCAGAGCCATAAAATGTCAATAATCACATTGAGTCTATGACAAACAAAAACAGCAAGTGCAAAGGATGACAATGTGTACTTAAGGGAAATGGGGAAAAAAAGAAAACATGAAATATCCCTTCCTTAGTAAGATTTTTACTATAAATTACACTATACTATACTTACACTAGATACTACATTTATACTATATACTATACTGTAAAGGTTTTCAAGAGACAGAGATGTCTATTCAAAGAAAGTGGCAATCAAGCAACAATTAAGCACAAATTAATAGATGTCAATTTTACCAGATATTTTACTCCTTGGTACAGACTTACATTTTGGAATTAGACCTCTGTCTTGTCAAAAGCCTTTGATTTGCTTTGACACAAGGGAGACTATGACAAGGGTTAACTGTACCCTGATATTTTAAAGATTCAGAGGATAACCCTGACTTCACTGACTGATGGAATACAGCTGATACCACTGGGTACTAGTGATCTAATTCCCACTACTTCTTTCTGCCCTGCTGTCTTCTTGATTATGCAGAGCAGAAAATGTTTTCCAAAGGAAGTAGTGCAGAGTGCATTTCTCACAGAGGTCCAAGATTTCCCATATACTTTTTGTTTGTATGCACTAGGTGGAAAGAGGTTGTGTGTTCATCTATTTGGTTGACTTAGTCAAGTTTCCCAAACACTAGGGCCAGGTTTAAGGATCAGTATAAAGATACCCATTAGATGTGCTTGGATATCCATTCTTCCCTCTAGCCTCTAGCTGTGAGTCAAGAAAGGTATAGAACCCTTTTGGGGTTTGTAACATAATGGGCTTCCATCCAAATGTACAAAATGGCATTAGATGCCTTGGTTTCATATCTGCACATAGATGAACTACCTAAACTTGAGGTATTTGAGCTAGTTTTCTGTGGTGGCAAACTGGATTTGTTAAATTCAGATCAAATTAGGTGCACCACACAGGTACTCCTTCCTTTTTCAGTGATGAAAAGGTGGATGAATTAGAATGTTTTCCAGAAGAATTTTTAGTTTTCCTCTCTCTTCATTACATCCTATTCTTACAACAACAAAAGATTGTTACAGAGGCCAAATATCTGTCCCGAGGGAATTACAGAAGGCTGTCATATCTTTTTCAGAAAACACCCTGAAACACACACTCCCACTTCACTCCATCAATGGATTTCATCTCTCTTCATATCATGGCAATTTGATCCATCCTGGGCAGGTTTTTGGGGATTTGGAGTGTTTGTTTGCTGTTGTTGTTGGGTTTGGTAGTGTTGTTTTATAAAGATCAATACTAAGATTTTAGTTTTCATTGTCTTTGAGCACACTGGAAACCAGAAAGACAAATCAACATGACAGGGAATCTGCTTATTGATAAATAATCTATCTTCTGGATGTAGAGTTAGTTACTGACATTTCATAGTTTAATGCTGTGATAATATAATCATATAATCAATGCCCCAGCCTAGGAATTAAAAATATACTGATCGGTACTGTGTTTGAAAGAACTAGCTTAGCAGATAGAAGTTAGTTTTATTCACTATTACTAATAGCTCCCTACCAATCCTGTGCATCCAAAGTCATAACCATTGAAAACCCAGCCTCTGACCCAAGGAGTGAAGCAGCACAACAGACCAGCAAGACATTTGCAGTAGCCTGCCCTCCGACAATTTGCAGTTACAGAATGGGTAGATTGCTTCATTCTAGTTTAATATTTTAATCCATAAATTCACTAAATCTTTAGAGAATTCTGTCTGAGCTAGTAAATCAGTAGCTGAGATAAACAAAAACTAAGAGTGGGTAATAAATCCCTTATTTAAATAATTCCAAATTCACTCTCTTTTTGGATGAATATTCAATATTCCAGTTTATCCGAATACATAACTTGAAACACAAATGCTTTAGGATTCCTATCTCTCAGATTGCATCACAGTGCTCCTGTAAGATAGTTTTCCTTAATTACAACAAAATACTGACTTACACTGCTATGGGAAAAGCAGTGCATTAAGCCTTGTATTTCCTTCCCCTTAAACCTTGATCATGGCTCTTGGTGGGCAACACTGGGCCATTTTGAGCACCAAGGGTTGTGTTCTCTGAGGTTTAAAGGAAATAGAAAATTGTGCCTTCCAGATCACACTCTTTGGCTCAGGCAAACAGCTTCCACCAACCTGAGCTGAGCCTCCAACAGGACTTTTGTTTTGCCTCCAGAACAACCACAGCTGCTAATGCCAACAGGATCCCCACTGGAGATCACTAGGCTCGGTATCTGTTTTCTACCAGTGATATAATTTTATTATATGCTTTAAAACATGCAAGAGAACAAGCCAAAACCTTTTCCTGGAGGCATAGCTGCTGAGGAAAACATCTCTCTGTATTCAGTACTTCAGTAACTCTTTAGGTCCAATAAAAGAAGCAAACAAACAAACCATGGTCAATTTGCCTGGGAGCATTCATAGCATTAATGTTAATTTTCTTGTCTTGCACCTCCAAGGAAACAGCTTTTTCCTTAGAGATTGTAATGGTTAATATACCTATTTTCTATCTGCCATTTCATACCCACACTTACTTTTGAACACAGACATAAAGCAAACATATACAGTCTAATGCCATGTGTTCACACTTTCATACAACTTTGCCTCAGGAAGGGTAAGGTGTGGAGTTTGTTGTGGCTGTAACGCCAGAAGGGTCTGTGTACCTGTAAGAGCTGGTGAACTGAGTGAGGAAAGCAGGAGCAGCAGAAGCAATTTGACAGACAGAAATGGAAATGATCTCCCTAAGAAACATCTTGCAGCCTGATAGGCCCTGTCTTAAAGGTCTGCTTTTTTACTGCTGGTCTCAGCAACTCTGGAATGTTATCATTTAAAAAACACTAACCTTTCCTCTAGCCTCTGCAGTCTCAAGTGCTTTAAACTGCAGTGAGCAAAATAGGTCAGGTTCAAGCTTGCAAGAAAATATCATACCTCTGAAAACTTCCAAATGCTTATGTCTGTAACACTGTTTGGCTTGAGTGAATCTGCTGCAAGATCACAGATCTGTTTTGCATCTCCTTACTTCATGAGCTTAATTGTATCTTCCCATAAATTTAAATTTTATCTTTGTATTATAATAGAATTGAGGGATATATTTCAACTTATTTCTTACTCTTTAACACTACATAAGCACTGCTGTGTTTGTTTACAAGAGGTACTGTTACAAGGTTGTTGAAGCCCACAGATCTTCCCAATCTTCCTAATATTGCAGATTTTAAGCAACTTCTGTCAGAAAACATCACAACATCAGAATATGATGCATTTATAACCACATAGCAGTGAACGAAGACTTTTAAAAACATGCTTAAGAATTCTTTCCCTGATTTTAGCAAACTGTAATTTCTTAGTTTAAATTCCTATTAATTTCTCTGTTAGGTTTAATGCCATTACTTCTTCATTATTATAAGCAGTTGGATTATCATTTCATGTCCTCCCCCAAAGATATATTTCGGAAATTATTCTGGAAAAGAAAGCGCACCAAAACTTCATCCTGAATGCAGAGATCAAGAACAAGAGGAGTGCAAGCCGAAATAATTTGATTTACAGTAATAACAGACTGGAACTGCCCACTAGTTGTTTTCATTACAAATCATTAGAGCTAACAATCATCAGTTATGCAACCTCAGATGAAGCCCATTTGTCCTGATACATAATACAGACATAAACGACCAAAATGCATTATGAGTTTTGTAATTAAAACAGGGACACAATTCCAAAAGGACTACTTTATGAAGTTTGTTATAATACCAGTTGGCATGACTCAAATAATGAACGTAAATTACAATATAATTTCACCAGTTTGCAGAAAGGACGCTTTTTAATTGTTCTCCTTTAATAACAGAACACCAAAAAAAAGTCCTTCCCAGTTCAATTTAGTCTTACTTAATACTCTTACTTCTTTTTGTGAAACATTAACCAAGATATTTAAAGTTACATACAAGGAACGATTCCTCTCTGCTCCTTCCAGAATGAAACTGTGCACTGCATGCTGGCCCCTCTAACATTATCAAGGCTCTGTACATAGGATTACTGCAGTGCATGGAGAGAACACAGCAACAAGGCCTAACGGGCTGCCTGTTACCCAGCTGTCTCTTTACATTTTGTGTGTGCTGCAGTGAGGCCTCAGTGCCTTCAGCCATTCAGGAACTGCCCAGCTGTGCAAAAAACAAAGCACATTTAGCATGTTTGAGGCAAATTAATCTTGCAAATTTCATTTTGCCAAACAGAGCAAGAAGACAAGGCATCCAAGACCTCGCTAGGCTGCAGTTTTAACTATCTTCACAAACCTGGAATTGTAACCACTAATTCAGACCAAGAATTATACCGAATGACTAACTGTAATGAATGGGATTATTTTCCTATAACCTGGACTTTTCACAATGTTTCTGCCTATCTTAGAGGCTGTTCTTCATTTACGTGCTTGGGAAACTTGTAGGAACACCTTTGTGACAGCCATGAGGAATAAACACTTCCATTCTACGTCTCCCTGAGGCAGAGGAGGTCCTCTCCCATATTTCATCTAGCAGGAAAATGGCACCTCTCCACAACCTTCTGTACAATCCACATTCCAGTTTGCATCATCACCTCCTCAGCATAGATTGACAGAGAACTCTTTGCCAGGGCTTGGATTCCTCAGCAAAAACCACTAAAGCATTCCAAAAACGTGAGCCAATAGAACACCTCATTCCTTGCTTTATAAAATTCCCAGTATGAGCCCACAGAGAAGAGATAAGAATAAGCTGACACTGCAAGACAACACTTAGATATCTGGGCTTACAAACCACTTCCTTGCACACAGGAGGCCTCAGCATTATTAGGTGGCAATATTTCCTCTTAGTGCTCCCAGGCTCAGAAGGTGGTTGAGCATATCCAGGAAGGCATCTTTTTTTACAAAAAGGCTTCTTTTTCTTGCTAGCTCATGTTGCTGTCTATTGTATAAGCTGTGAGCAGTCCTAAAGATTTATATATCAACACGAAATGTCAGATCTTTGGTTTTATTTCTTCATTAGAAAACTCTTATACCACTTCAGAAACTCTGTTTTGTCCTTACCTTCTCATTTGTTCTCTGGAGGAAACTATCTGCTCCCTGTTGGGTAACTCTCTCTATGCAATTTATTTGGCCTGCTAGGTGAGCATAGACTACCCCTTGCAGGATAACACGCCTTTAGTATTTTGTCTAAAAGCTACGTGACATCCCCATTTTACCTTGTTCTGGTTTTCTCTCCTGATCTAACATTCCTCTAAGCATTTTCTTATAGGACTCTTGATAAATTACTTGCGCTAATCCAGTGATCCAATTGCTGACAGAGAATGAGGTGGTCTCCTGGCTAGCTTACCAAATGCTGATCTTGCACATACACCACAATTTCTAACTGTGAGCCAAGATATCTGCTGACAGGTGGTAACTCCTCCAGGATCTGCTCTCCTGCGATCTGCTGAGTTGTTTTCTTGGCTTATTCATTTATTCCCTAAAGAAAGAAATAGGATCCCTCATAACTCTTGCCTGTTAAGCCTGGCTTATGTGTTCTCTGTGACTTTGGCCAGGAACCATGTGGTTGGAGGATTTCTATGAAGTGGAAAGGTTGTGATTCCAGCAAGAATTCCATATGACCTATTAGCCATGATTTATGGGTCCCTACAATGACCTAAAAATACGTTGAATGGTTATATTCTTTCAGTCAGTGCTTCGCATTTGAAAGCAATGCTTTTTCAGGTGATGCAAGAATGCCTTCAGATCTGTGCAGTGCAGAAAAAGATTTTCAACAGTAATTATTCATTTCTGTAAGTTGTGAACTTTAAAGCTACCATGACAAGTCCTGGCAAAGTACTATCTGCCTGATATTTCTGCTCAAATTTTTGGCTTTAGCTGGCATTACTGCAGGTACATTGCTTAAAGTAATACACTCCTAGGGCACATCATTCATACAATACATGGTTAATACTTTTTCAGCCTTCCCTCTCACCCTGGTCTCATTGTGCTTTGGAAATTTGGTGGTGGTCTCCTACGTTCTTGAACACCTGGAAAGCTTGTCAGATACCCCTCCTCTCCAAAGAGTGTGCTGACCACTACGCTATTGATAGTTGACTGCTTTCTGCACGGCCTCTCATCTTCAAAACACAGCAAGAGAAAGAGAATTCAGAACAAACACAATCCTGCAGCAGTTACAGGCCCAGACCCTACTCAAATGCCCCACTATGCAGTTTTCTATTAAACCTTCATGAAACAATACAGAATTCTGGGTAGAAGGATTAGAGTCTGTGCCTGCCTCTCCTTTCCCTTTAATAAACAGTGCTCTACCTGTCAGGCGGCACCTTTTCCTTCCTGTCATACAATGTTAATTCAGTGAAGGATATAGTAGAGGGCAAAGCAAACAAGCAGTAAAACACCCTGACAGCAATTATTTTTGGTAAATCATGTAAGTCTGGAGCTGCCACACACCACGTCTCAGAAATACCCTCAGCCTGCTGCTTAACCAAGCGTTCTCTTTCCCATGCCACTCCAGAGGCCATGCAGCAATCAGGAGTGCTTCTCCCTGTGCCAGTTACAGAAACCAACTGGTGCTGCTGTGCTGATGGGAAAATACTACTGGAGTAGGACACCACAGTATTTATATCCCTTTCTCATCCCTGTTCTTCTGTCCCCTACCAAACCACATTCCTAACCAATCGCAACGTTACAGTCAGGAGAATAATTTTTTCATAATGCAGTATGAATCACAAAATCTAACTTTCTGATAAAAGTATATTTACTTTCACTTTTCCATGCTCTTTTGGTAATAAAGTATGCTCACACACAAAAAAGTGCTTATCTATTTCAGCTCTACTACAGCTGATAAATTCATGCAGTAGTGCACATGCTCTATCTTCCAGCTTTTCAGCACATAACACGGACTTTTCAAAAGATCACAGCAATTAAAAAAGAAATGAGTGTATGAAACTAGCTTCAAAATTGTCTCAGTCCTCCTGCTGCTCCTGATGGTTTTGATGTGACTTCCCCTGCTTTCTTCTTTCTACATGTCTGTTCACAGAATGAAGAACTATGGCCACAAAGAGGGTTTCCTTAAAAAAGGTTTCAACATAGTATAGATAAGAGTTTTCCTTCTGTATAAATTGCATACAGGGGTTTTTTTAATCTCCACTGAGAACTACTCTTATATTTGATTACCAAAGAAGACATGCCCACTCTACCTGGACTCTGATTTGAATTTGAATTGTGTTGCAAGAGCAGTAAATTAAGTTACTGCACCTAGCAGAGCTGGAGCTGATAGCATTCACTCTCATAAACAGTATTAGATACAGTCCTTCACAGAGATCTCTCTTCCTCTGCTAGCATGTGAAAGAGACTTAAAAATGTATTGGAAATGCTCCTTTTTGAATTGATTAAGACCTGTAGACCATATTCAGCTTTCTACAGGTTGTCTGTGGCAAACCAGCTCATTACTTTATGAGATGAGATTTTTGTGGACCTAGAAATTACAAACAGAAGCTCAGGTGGACCCTGGCTGATGGTTTTCTGGAGTTCACTCTCAGTTTCTTTAAACGTTTTGAATATAGAAGTAAATATATTAGATTTTACTCATCCCAACAGGCTTTTAGATGCCAGGAGAAATCTATTCTTGTGAAAAAGTAAGTTTCACGCAGGAAGTTTGGGATCTGTCCAGAAGCTGATGAAATGGGTGGAAATCACTTGAATTATTTTGATAAGCAAATCAGATTTCATGTGGGTATAGGAGCACATCACAAAGATGTGGCAGCTCATCTTTGCCACACAGAGCTGCCATCTACCTTGTTTTAAGGAAAGGAGATCAAATGTTTTCCTGTATTTTAAACATACCTGGACACATGGTGCCTTACTGGCTTCACAGATTCATTTTTCCAAAATAGTCCAGGAACCAACCAGAGATCTTTTAACATGCTTGTAAAACAAAATTTCTCAGCTAACATACACTAAAATATTTGGCAATGTTCAGAACTCATCCTTGTACATCAGAGTTATTTCCCATGCTTAAGTATTAATTAAGAGTTTAAAAAACAGTATAGTTCTATGTCTGCTTATTTAATTCTTTGTGCTTCATTAAAAATAGAGTTTAGGAGCAAAGCAGAATTCTCATTAAACAAACCTAGACACATTACAGAAACACTGCAGCATGTAAAGACTCAATATGTCATATATACTCTTTCAGTTTTGTTATTTCCCCCCACCTAGAATTTCTTCTAAAGGATGTTTCATAAAACTCAGGAACTGTTCAGTCTGGTTTATGGTCAATTCATACCTGATGGATTCACCACAACCAGAATTCTGGCGTCATTTCACCAATGAACTCTCTGAAGTTGTATCAGGGTACACCAAAGCAAAATGTGCTTTCAGATCACTAGATAATACTATACTAGATAATTGTGAAAAGAGGCAATAGGTGCTTGCTTTGGTGGGGTTTTTTTGTGTGTATTTGTTTTTCTGTTTGTTTGCTTTTGCTTTTCTAGATGACAGTGACAAGAGGAAAAGATGGTTATAATGGCAAAGGTGGCTGAGTTGTCCTCACACTCAGGAAAATGCAGTCACTCCCTGCAGTGCAGTGCCAACTTGCAGGCTCAGGGCTGCTGATCCAGGGTGGCAGGCAACCACTGGGGCGAATTCCACTGAATATGGGCAAAAGTCATACATTTTGTGCCGCTCTGAGAGAGCTGCAGCCAGTGCAGTGCCTGAGTGCAGGTGTCCCCTGACTGTTCTGTCATGCCCTTGAGTCTGTTCCCCTCCTCTCCCCCACTGGCAGGATGAGCATCCTCTCCTAGAAGTGCACTACTACAGCCTTTGTTCCACTGGCTGTGCTGGCTACAGGAAAGGCAACACCAGTCTATGCTTAGTAGGACACTGAACTAACATCATCAGTTTTAAGGAAATTAAAAGATTAGCAATAAAAAAAACACTACAAAATACCTTTCACTAGGTTAAATTGCTTTTCTTGGACCTTGGACTCCTGACATATTTTTTGGAATAACATGTACTTCTTGCTATTAAGACTGAATTTCCTTTCTGTTATGATTGCCAATACAGCATTTATAGTTATTAAGAAAGTATCTGTTGATACAATCCATTACGGTAGATGGTCTGAAACATTGACTTTTACACTATGACAAACAAAGAATGAAAGTAAATCACTGTAAGGAAAATAATAACATATTTTGTAGTTCCAAAAACATGAATGGAGGTGATCTTCTATCTTTTCTGTTCTGAATATGTTATATAAGAGCATGATTTACTTTTGATGAAGACCATAGCTACCACTGAGTTTAATAGACACCGAATTAGCCTAAAAACACAATAAAAGAAGTGGTTCATAATTTAGATTTGGACCTTGAACTCCACTGTTAAAACTTACTTAACAAAAGATACAAAGAACATAATGTTAGAAAAATGTTCTGTAGAAATGAAAGCATTTAAGATGTCCCGAGAGCTTTATTCCAGTCAACACTGCCATGCCCTCCTTTACAATTCATGTCTTATCTGTATTGCAAACTGTGAACAAGGGAGGGCTCAGCCTGGATCCCACTCACAGTCCACCCCAAGCAGGACAGAAGAAAAAGGGTTGCATGTGGCCCACACAGCTGCCATTCAGAAAAAAGGACAAACTCTCTAATGTGCTGATATGGAATTCAAATTACTAAACTCACTAAACTTTCCAGGTCTGTAAAGCATAATAGTAAATGTAAAAGAAATGTGTACAGCACCAGCAATGGAAATGTAAATCAGTGGCAAGATGGTTGTTTCCTTTTCAGCCCTTATATCAGTGTCTGATGCAGGATTCGGCTAAAATGAACTTTCTTCGTTTTGCAATCTTTGGAAGGAAGTAACAATGCTTGGTTTGCTGGATAAGAACTAAGATACCAAAATACTTTTAAATGAAATAGGAGTCTTCACTTAGACACTTTTAGACTATCACAACAAATTTATATTTATTATATTTATGCTTAATTATATGTAATACGGTTTTTATTTATACGCTTGTATAAATTTAGATAGTTAACGACAGCCCCCACTAATAAAAAGCCAAATCTAAGAACTACCCGCTCTATCAAATTCCTATGTTCTACCTCCCTACTGCAGACGGTATTTCTGGCCTGGCCAGTGGCCGCGGGCCACCAGAGGGAGCCTGCACAGCTTCACAAAACCGCACAGGCACAGGGAGAGCGACAAAAGGAAAACCGGCTGAGTTGCTCCTACAGATCCTGAAGAGGACAACTGAAGCCTTCTCCGGTTCCACTGAAACCTTTCACATAGAACCCAAACTTCATGGGGCACTATTTTGCTTCTTCAATGAGGAAAAGATAGGAAGCTATTCAAAGTGAATGAAGGCAGTGAAAAAAGTTGCAGTAATTACATAAAAAAGGAGACAGTAAACAGCTAACTATTTCAGCCTTATATAAAATTAGTAAAACAGGAAAAGAACAATTTATTATATCAATTCCATCATATTTCTGTTCTGTCTGTGTACAGCCTAATCTGCCTGCACTGGAAGAGACTTCAGAAAAAGAATTCTCTCACTTTTTATAGGCACAGTATGAATAGAATGAATAAGAAACAAAGCGATGGACTCTCTGTACTTGTACTTCTCCAAATATTTGATAGTGCTTCAAAAATGTCTTTATGAATGAAAAAAATACTTTTAATTATTCTAAAAATAAGAAAACTGAACACAGCTTAATAATGCATTTACAACTTTCACCATCCACTGATCAGTGGATGCTTTCTTTAAGACTCATCCTTTGAATACCTTGTATTTACGGTCATAGCATTCTAAATGCATTCAGTAATTTCTTTTCAAGCAGCCTTGTGAAACGCCAGGTTGATGTTTATGAAAGTGGTAAGATTTATGGAGTGCTCTTTCAGAACAAATTAGAAATTTCCTGTGATGACTTTATTGGAAAAAGATCAAAGAAACATCTCTCTAATAGTATTGATGGTTCTTATGATGGCAACTGTGTGTTTTTCCTGCAGAACACGGGAATGAAGAAACGTCAAAAGGGAAGTGATGAAAGGAGGCAAGAGATGAAGGATGGAAGGGAAATGATGGCAAAAGGCTACTGACCAGAAACTATGTGCAGTGGTAGAAGAGGAAACAGAAAGGACAATGAGTATATGAGATGTCTGCATCTTGAACTCAACCTATTAAAGAACATCCACCACTGAAACTACTGGTGGCCTCTAACACCAGACAAGAGAGGCTTGTTGTCTTCTTGAACTGCAACTTGGCAGCCAATACAACCATTCTTACTGACAGTGACAGAGCAGTATGAACAGATGGCCATGTGCTCCCCACCTGCATGCCAGAGGCCAACTAAACTCATTAGAGGCCTGCATCTAGGCTATGATTTCTTCTCAATCCAGTAACTGATGGATGTATGTAAAAAATCTAAAGACAAATGTCTTGGATCTGACAATTAGTGGGAACAAAAGAGCTATCCTAGAGTCAAGTGTCTTCACTCACCTTTGACTCCAGCTACTCCTAGGCTGCCATAAAATGTGCATGCTTACTCTATTTTCTTAAGTCCTCAAATCCTTTATGTATCTTTCCCAATGTCATCCCACACTATATATGCCTCGGGTAACTGGAAAAATTGCTACAGGCTGTAAAAAGTTAAAAGTCTTCTGCCCCTCTGAAGAAATAGCCACTATGATTGGGCCAGTTTTCAAATTAGAAGTTTCAATCTGTTGGGAAACTATAATTTCAAGCATATTCCTTCCATTTCCCACTAGCTGCAGCATCAAAGATTGGAAGAATGAGAGCTAAGATGCTTCAATTTAAAAAAGGGTCCAATAATGTCTCAGCTTAACCACAGGACATCCCTTGTGCCCTGACTAGAACAGCCTCTGTTTAATTGCTGCTGCAACATTGCCAATTTGTTGTGTTACTGAAAAATATTCATAGTATTCGATAATTTTTTCTTACGGGTCAAGTATTGCAGTCCGTAGAGTTCACGACAATCAGTAGTTTTCACTTCTCAAAAAGCTGAAGCTTTTGCACAGTGCAGTGCTGACTTACCTCTAAGTGCATCCAGGATTAGAAAAGAAAGCAATTACAAAGACTCAAACAGATCTTGTGCACTTTAAGTTTCATGAGATTCTTCTGGGCCAGGCACAAACTGTGGGCTTCCTCTCTGCCTTCTTGCTTTTCTGATGATTTTCATTTTTCACTGTTCGAGGTGGTGGTGCAGTTTTACCCAAAGCAATGCAGGATTCGGAGCCTCCCAGGGGTGGCAAACACCACACAAAGGATTTCTTATACTTTTTCCATCTGACTCTACTGTTGGACATTTCAAATGGCCACATTACTGGAAAACTTTACAGAAAACAAAGAATGCTTTTCACTGAGCATTTTAGTTGTTGCACTGGCAGACATATATTGTTCAGAGGAAAAGATTTGGCTCAGACAAGTCAGTGGTATCTTCAGTTCTTACTTTCCTAATCAAAGTAATAAAAGAACTTCGAAGGCACTAAAGGAGGTATTTTAATGGCATGAAATTATGTGAACACAAGCCTGTCTATTTGAGATCCAACATCATGGCCCCTTTGCAGTGAGACATTCATATCCCCTCACCCAGACGATGCTTCTTTGCACATTTAGTGTATTTTACAGGGTCCTTCTGTTCTCTCCCTTGCACTAAAACACTGAAATGTTGTGTCGTTGTGTCCCACATAACATACAACATAAGTGATGCTCTGTACCCACCTGCCTTGCTACAGCCATCAACCCATTTAAATAAAGAGCATCAATTTTCAAACAGGGAAAAATAGTAATAGGTTAATTAAAACACTAAACAGCTTGGAGCTTAAATTTAAAATTTTTGTTACCTGCAATGTTTAAATAATAAGATTATCTCCTGAGACTTGCACCAGTTTCACATCACAAATTGTACTCGTGGCTCTGGACTCAGGCTGGAATTTGGAACTCTTTAAGTTTGAGAGATAAACTTCAAGTTTAAACCCTTCACACACCTTGTGACAGTAGTACTGCTATGTTTTGATATCAAATTGTATTTGCATACATTTTTAATATTTATACAAGAATGTCCAGCTGAGATGAAATGTTTTGTTGATAGAAACACCTGCTGGGTCCTATTACAACATACTAATAATGGGACCTGTCTGCTGTACTTAAAAAAGAAAGGATTTTTCCATACAGTTTAACTGAAAGGGAAAGGGGACAGAGTATGGTCTTCGCTGATTAAGGAGGTAACTCAGCGAAGGAGATGCATGTGTATGCTTCATAAAGGTATCACTTTTCCTTTCAAATATAAAGTAACAGCTTTGGATGTGGGAAGGAGTGCTGTGTCTATTCATTTAAAAATATGGCCAATATTTATAGCAATTATATTTTCTCATTTTTAGATCTCTACTTAAACATAATTGTCTACCATAGCCATAATTCAAACTGCCTAACCCAAAATTATTTTCCTCTTCAATTTTTAGAGGATAAACAGAAGAGGCACACATAATTGTTGTGTGTAACCAAAGATCCCATGTGCTTATATGTACAGCACATCTACGCAGTATCCACAGATATACATAAATCTATGTATATAGTATTGACATTTTGTGAGAAACAAATACATAAAACTACTTAGAAAGGGTCAATTCAAACACCAAAACACCTCTAATGCGGGGTGCCCAGTGAGCCCACGGCACTAGGGATTGTAAGAACCCCCCCAAGAAATGGTGCCCTTGGTGGAGAAATGCTCCCAGGTTAAGGTGACTACAAAGGCCTCTCCCAGAATGCCCTGTTCTGTTATGGAAATATTCCCCAGTTCTGTTTCCCCGATTGGCCCGATGGCCTCCCTGCCCCTTTCTACCCAATATGGCCCTAATCCAGAGCATTCTCCCCTTCTGGTTTCCCCATTCACTCGTGTCCCTCAGTCCCTCCCTCACTGGTTCCCTATTGGTTCCCATACCCTAACCCTGCGTGTGTACCGCCCCATGCCCTCAGACCCTTGGTCCCTGCTGCTTTCCCTGCCCCCGTATTTAACCCTGGACCCTCCATTGCTCTGTGTCTTTTGACCCTGATCCCTTTTGTGCGTGGGGCTGAAATAAATCTCTGCCGTGGAATTCCACACAAGCACCCTTCCTGCCTCTTTGCCATGGATCTGTCGAAGGAGCTATCCGGTGCATGTGTGTGTGTGTCTGTGTGAGTGCAGTGGCTGCCGAGCGACTTCCTGCTAAGAGTTGGTTTCGGAAGGTCCTAGCACCCCACCAGAACACCCTCGGGAAACTGACACTAATGTGCTTCAGTTTTGAGCCCTGATTTTATTTACCCAAAGATACAGGAAAAAAACAATCTCTTACAAGGGTCTACAACACTCTCCAGGTATTGTCCAAACATGAGTGGTTCAGATACAAAATAGGTAAGACGTGTGGTGTGACATGAGCTTAGATGGCAAGAAATGCACCAAATTTTTCATGAATAGCATAGCAATTAAAGCATAACAAATGGCTGCCACTAAAACTATTATTCTACAAACACCATTTATCCTACACAATTGTTTCAGAACTGTTCATAAAAATGTATATGAATAAATATATGTATATGTATTTACACGTGGATAAGCATTTCTTTATACATACATAAACATACATTTTTATATTTTGACATTTAATTTTTCATCCTTCTGAATACATATATGTTGTCAGTGCACATGGTTAACTACGCAAGTTTCAGAAGTAGAGAAAAGAGAAAGTAGACAAATAGAATGATCAATAGAGGAAAATTCCAGAAAGAATAGCTGTCTGGAATACAAGCATGTCATTGTTTTTAGGTTTACAATTGCCTGGCTTTTTAAGCTAAATCTTTCATTTCTAGTTGCTTTAGTCAAACACCAGGAAACAGACATTGCACCATAGCTTCCACCTAAGCCATCTACCTCAACAATAATTACTATTCTTTCTCTTAAAACAGCACTGGCCACAACCACAGCCAAAACCCGTATGACTAAATGGCTCCTCAGTATGCACCATAATTCTAATGATATAATCCTGACTTTGAGGATTTCAAATACACAATACTGCATACAGTTGCTGAGCATTGTGTCTCATCTTCCCTATTCTGCACAAGCATAATGGGTGAAAGGGCTCAGAGGAACAATTGTTATTTTTCTCTATCATAAATGTCAGCAACTGACTGTTTTCACTATGTAGCTTTTATTGCATTACTTGCTTGGTGTCCAATAATCAACACGAGCCATGATGCTGGAGTTTCACATCCCTGAGCAACTTTCACACAGCCTACACACCACTCAGCATCCTGCTGCCACAGTAGTTATTACCAAAAAGCCTGTTTTGAAACAGTATATTTAAAAGGCAAGACCCACAGAACTGCTCTGTGCTAACAGAAAGAACAGCACAATTTATTCTGGAGCAAGGGAACATGACAGGAAACTCAGCATTGCATGAGTCCTTTGATTTTGTATCTGCACATGGACCATAAAACTCTGCATATGAGACTGAAAATAGCATAAATTGCTTATAGGATAGGTGGGTGAGAAATCTGGCTCCACTACAAGATTATACATACATGTATGTACTCCTGCATGTAGGAACTGATACAAGGCGCTATGTATTACTGATAAGGGAGAAAAATAAATTTCTATTGTCCCCTGGAGCACAGAAAAGCAGCAAAGAAAGGTACTGTAAGTCTCTATTTGACTTTTGTACATCCAGTCCAGAACATTGCCCTGACAGTAGTTAGCATCAGAATTTTGAAATAAAAGTGACAGATACCATCCATTGTCTGTATCTAAAGTCTTGCCCTAAGTTCAGTATCCCAATATCAATCAGTATCAATCTCACTTCCAAAGTTTTTATTTCTAAGTAGTGTAACTTCAGATGTGTTTCCATCAGTTTTCAGATCTGCATAATTTTTGACCTTGATGCCACTCTAGCTAGAAGCTGCATGAGAAGTATTTAATGAAAGTCACTTTGCTGACCTATGACTCAGAGGGGTAGCTCTGAATCACTGTGCCTCCGAGGGTTACTCGCAGGGTTTGACAAGGACAGCTTCTGGCAACACGGGCTTCCCAGAATCCAGAAATATAAAAAGCTCAGATGTTTCCTCTGCCCTACAGTGCCACATCCTTTTTCACTCTGACATAGCCCCTGCCTTCTTCCCCAAGCTGGTCATACACTCATGCCCTGGTGCACCACAGCTTGCTCTGACCCTGCACACGGCAACACACAGCCACACTCGGCGTAGGTCAACACTGGCAGCCACGACCTACCAGTTTCTCTAAAAGGCATCAGAAGGAGGCAGCAGTTAAGGAGTAAAGAAGGCAGAAGGGAGCAGAGTAGTGAGGGATGGAGACAGCTATCGTGCTTCGTCTTTGGAATCTTTGGAAATCCTGGGGGTTTTGCCTGGTTGGGGTCCTCCTGTTGTCAACCGCTGCAAAGCAGCCAAATTGGGATAAGCAGACTTACAGGACATCGTGGGTCAAAGTTAAAAGCCATCCAAGCAGCATTACAGGGTGATCACATTGTTCTGATGGTGCTGACTGCACGGGCAGCAGGCCATCAGCATAAACCTCAACAGACACTGCTGAATCAGCTCCTTCTCTGAGGAAAATGAAGCTAAGCAACCTATAAATCCCAGCAGCTACCCCACTACAATCCAACAGAATCACACAAATTTTATCCCCCAACTCCTTCCTTCCATTTTCATTTAGTCAGCAATGAAATGCAGGGAGATTATTCATCAGAAAATAACTCATTCAAATATTAACATGAGGGTTGTTTGGGCTCTGATTCATAAACAAGCTGTCTGCATTTAAGGAAGGCTTTAACAAGGCAGCTACTTCCAAGCACAATAGTATTCGATGGGGGGAAAATTGTTTGGATCATCAGCAGATGGCACCTATTTTACCTTCTTATCACTAAAAGAAAATAAATGGTTGTTACTCTTACTGCCTGAGATGAGTAATAATTAGACATCAGTTTTTATTCTAACTTATCATGTATGCACATCAGGAAGTTGAGTCTTGCTGTGATAATTCCCCTGAATCTTTGGAAATTTTGCTTAAGGAAACTGTGACAAGATCTGTAAGACAAGAAACACCTCAGATCTGTACAGGTTCTAAAGGTGGTCTGTTCCTCAGAGAATGATTTCTCTGTTCCCAGTGCATAAGCTACAGGATGAATGAAGCTCTCATTCTAGTCTGGGTTTTGTATCTTATGGGGAAAGATAAGCACGTGGCAGCACAAAGGAGCACATGGCAGCACAGACCCTGGCGGGAGGAGATGTCACTCGGCAGCCCCCAAGGAGAGGAGCCTTCAAAAGCTGACAGACAGACGAACAGTGCATGATCACCCCATGGAAGGACATTTAGAAGGTGCATTGTTGATGTGGCAACACAGGATAGGTCCTGTAGTGAGCATTACCATGTAGGGAAAAGCAGTGTCTTGGGGAAGTGTATAAAACCAGCTTGTTCCTTGGAATAAATGATCCCGATCGGAGATCCAGGAACCAGAACCAGACTCAGATTCAGTCTGAATTTCAATCACTGACAGTATCCTGCATTTTTCTTCATTTGTAATACCTCCCTTTTGCATAAGATTCATAGCCCAGCTGTGCAACAGTCCCAGCATGAACAATTCTGTCAGTAAAAATGAAAAGCTACACGAACATGTATTACATTAGTAGTGACAACTGATTCATAGAATGTTATGAATGTACATATGAATGTACATATGAATGTACAAAACCATCTGTAGTTCTCCATGTAAAACTAGTTTTAAAAAAAGTGCAGAATTGGGCAGACATATTCTGATTGCTATAAATTCGTGATTGTAGACCTATGCCAGATATTAGCTTTTATTCAATTTTGGCTTACAAAACAAAGGCTATTTGTTCAAATTCAAGGCTATAGCACATTCTCAGATTACAAGAACAAGCAATGGACATTCTCCATGTTTACTCTTCAATACAGCTCTACCATCACTAGCCAACATCTCAACTATGATAGGCTGCTTCCACTGTAATTTAAAAGGAATTGCTGCTAACTATGGCTTGCTGTGATTATGTGCTTTGTTATGTATCTCTTTGATTTTATTTTAGAAGCTCAGCTATTAAGAATATCAGGGAATTTTGATCATCTTCATCAGTTGCCCTCTAAACCTGTAATTCAGAATGACTCTAACATGCAAATACAACACCCATCAAACAACATTAAAATCTACTGCAAAGAGAGAGGATGGGAAGACAGAGTGAAGGACAGAAAGACAGATTTCCTAGTGCATACTGTGCCATGTGGGAAATTACATAATTGAGGCTAAGCATGATACAAATATTTCTTCATATTTTTTGTGTGTATGCAAAGGAAAATAAAACAGCAGCTTCATTCTTGTTCATGCCTCCTCTTCATAAAGCAGAACACCTGCTGTCCACTGTAATAGGAGAAGGTTCTGGCCATTTTGTGTACCAAAATGCTACCCATAAACAACAAAATGGCAGCATTTTATTGCATGCTGCCTGGGTTATATAGTCCCCAACACTAAAATATGTTCTCCAGTGGCCTACATATCAGGGTGTAGATGAAGATCTTCAGTTTTTAATTAATAATACATAGTGCAGAATCTGAAAGGCTATCTATAATTTATGTATCAGTGTCTCAAAAGCAGTCATTCATACATTATATATTCAGACAGAAAATTATCTCGCTTCTATTTTCCAATAAAAAGTGTAAGATGTTACCATGTACCGTCCAAAATGGAACAGTGCTACCCAGAGCTTTACAGCTCTCAAAAATGCCAGGTTCCACTGGGTTCTCTTTGCTACAAGAGGCTAAAGGTGCAAAAGCATTACTCACTGAGTATCTCTCCCTCTCTTCTACTGGGCTTTTAAAAATGATCGGGCCACTTCTTGGATAAGTGCTAATTTACCCATAGAGTACATAGACAGACAGATAATATGAGAAAAATAAGTTTATCAAAATGGAAGGATATGATTTAACAATAAGGGGTTTCCAAGCTGGACTTATGAAAAACTGATTATGGTAATATACCACAAGAGTTCTATAAAATAGAGGGGCATATAAAGTAATTTTTAAAATACAAATATATGCAAAGCTATTGCATATAAAGCATGTTGAATATTAACAGTCATTCTCATCTTGCTGTCCTATTTTCCAAGCACTATGAAGTCATAGAATGGTTTGGGTTGAAAGAGACCTTAAAGATTATCTTATTCCATGCCATGGGGATGGACACCTTCCACTAGACCAGATTGTTCAAAGCCCCATCCAGCCAGGCCTGGGAAATCCCAACACCCAGTAAGAACATTTTGAAGATTAGAAGGAAAAAATTACAACTAGGTAGGAAGAATCCCACTGTGACCCCAAATGTCACCATTTGTAAGACAATGTAACCTAGAGAAGATATTGCTTCTTTCTTAGTGTAAAAACATGCCAGAAGGGACAGTCCATTTCCAGTCACTTGTGCCACATGAACTGCCAAAGCTCTTGATGGATTTAACGTGGATACAGTGGCCTCCACCGGTATGGGAACATGCACAGTTTTTCACTACTCCACAGCAACAGGCAGTGCAAGTCATTTTGGCAGCAGGAAGATGCAAAAAAGCAAGTCTGAATGACTGCAGCACACCATTAAACATCCAGAACACACGATTTGGCCTGAAGATAGAACAGTTCAATTTTAAAATACGATTTTAGCTTATTTAGCTGCATGTAGTTTGGCTGCTGAGTTGTCCAGGAACTTGATAGGTAACTATTATTAATTACAATTTAATGGTGATGGATTGAGCAAGGAGGGCCTGCCGGTTTGGTGTTGAAGAGTGCTGAGACCAGCTTGAACAAACTATCTCCTATCTCAAATCACAATCTTTACAAGAAGTCCAGGAAAGGTATTTCCTGACTTAGGCAGACAGCAGCAGGGATGTGCAGGCACTGAGATGGAAGTGACAGAAGTGTCAAGCACAAGAAACCAAAAACCTGGTAACAGTTCATTGAGCAATAAAGCATCTTTTGCGGATCAGGCATGACAACACATACTCTAAAGATGTGTATGACTGACAGTCAATCAATTTGTATTACAAAAGACCCATCCCACTTTTTCACAGTGAGGATTTCTTGCATTCCTCCCTAAGATGTGTGATCCTTTCTTGGGGTGGTGACGCCTCTCAAGGCTAATCCTTGATGCTGAGCAAAGAGATTTGCCCATGGTCATTGTTACAGGTCAGTAACATCAATCTCTACCTGAGACGCTAGCTCTGATATTATTGATTTAATAAAAAGTGCACTATATTAGTTTTATTGTGCAGTAATTAATTCTGATTACAGCCTTTTGTTCTTTTCATCTTCTGTCCTTTTGCTTTTTACTATTTTCAATTTTACCTTTATTTTCTTCATTTTTACCAAATCATTATCATTAACAATCTAAATAAAGCACTCAGTTTATTCATATTGAATACCTGGTTTGCAATCCTTAATCCTGCAGGACAAAGCTATATAAAAGCTTAATTAAACCTATACAGTCCTTTAGACAAAAATTTTGCCTGAAGCTTCCATTCAGTTCCCTGACACTGACACTACTTAGCTGGCCATTTGTACAGGATGCCCACGTGTACTCCAACAGTGCATACAGGAGTATGGAATCAACACTGCCAGCCAGCTGTCCCAGCAAAATCTGGGCCACTAAGCAATCCTATCTAAAAGTTCCTAAACTCGGCATTTATCCATATGATTCAGTGCCATGACTCTAGGAAAGACATCAACAGCATCACTAGTGAAGTGCTCTGCAGAGTCTGGACCAACTGATTTTTGGGGATAGAAGACATCAGCTACACCCCAATTTTCTCTTCACAAGTTTTTCTGTTCTAACGTTTTAAAGAACCATTTCATGTGTGTTCATTAGCATCATTCCTCCTCTCAAATCCTTCCCCAGTTTCGGGTTTCCTTACAAGCAAATCCTATCTTTTACGTCTGGCTGGGTAATTTCCACTTCCTGTTTGAATTGTGTTGCTCCTTTCTTCAATTTCTTTGTTTAAGGACTGGCTTCAGTTTCTTCAGATTTTTTAACTCAGGAGAAGGAAAAAAGAAGCTGAGAAAACTAGAACCTACTTTATCACATTTATCAGCCATTCTAAAAGAATACCTTTTAAAAAGCCCTGTGAAACGTCAGGCTCTCTAGCTCAGGCAAATATGAAAAAGTTCTATGTCTTAGCAAGTAGTTAACTGCAGGCAAATGCCAATGCAATATATGCTGAAATTGCTTCTGCAATAGGAACTGTTGGATTTTCTCACTAATTGAAAAGCAAAATATTGGCAAATTAGACTGTAATTTCAGCAAAAATCTCTCAGGTCACATGGTCTATTTTGTCTGTTCTGCCAGGCCTGAGCTGTTCATTTTGAAGTGTTTTCTACAACCTGTTTTTTAGTAACTCAAATTGAAAAGTAAGATCATTTCAGTGAAAGGTTCTTTGTCATTCGTCACCTGACAAGTTGTCTTTGAAAACTACCACAAAGTACTTAAAGTTTGTGCTATTAAAAAATATTCCTTAATAGACATGTTATTTTTTTCCCATACTGCTTCAGTTGTATCTGAAAAGGAATTTCTCGCTTGAAGAATAATGACTATAATCTGGACTAAATGAATTCTATGGCCAATAGTTAAAGGTATGAGCATTACTGAACTAACAGGCAGAGGCTGTAAATCAACATTGTTTTAACAAACCATTACATTACAATAATTACACTTTGAAAAAAAAACAAATAGTTCTCTACAAATAAAATATCAGGACTACATAATGTTATATCACTACTGGGAAGAAAAATAGGTCACCTTAGTCTCTCAGGCACAGATGATCAATAAGAGGCGAGTGCTGACTTTTGGTGGGGAACTATACATCACCTTTGGTCTGGTTTCATTATTGGATATTTCTCTTTGCATTCCCAAACATCAAAGTCAATACCTCATTGGTTTTAGATCTCCACATGTTGCTACCATCCCATTAAGTCGTCTTAAATTAGTTCTTCGCTGTTTGTCACTTGCTATTTTTCAAGAATGCAATTCAAGCATTGCTTTCCTCTATCTTCCAGACCATTCTTAACAACTAATTTTAGAGATGAGACAAGCATTACTCCTGTGTGGTTCAAGCCGTCACTACTTTGCTAGAAATACTGGCCAATCTTTTACTAACTTGCAAAAAGAATTACAGCCTGAGAAAAGAAGGAGAAAGAGTGATGCATAGGAAGGTATGTCCATGGACCTTGAGGAGAGTGAAGAGGGAATAATCCTGACTTGCACCAGGCAAGAGTACAGCCCAAAGACAGTGAGTAATCTATGCCTAACAAATCCAGTATGTATGCAACCAGTGATGCTTCCAGAGGAGTGGAGAAACACTATTGGAGGTCTGAGCTGACCTCAAGAAATATCTGTTGTCTTCCTGGTCATTCCTTTGTTTGTGGGTCGCATATGGCATGACAAACCAGCGGTTCATTTACGACCGAGCTCTACTTATAATCTATAAACCATTCTGTTGTCTACTTAATCAATTCAATCTACATTTTTCTAACATCCTGCTGTGTACTGCATCAAGTTATTTATTAGTGGTGTAGTTCTTCAATACACATTTTCAAATAGAGGTATAAAACAACCCTGATGGCAGACATTAAAAATTCATATTTACCACCAATGACTATAACACATACAAGACACATCCGGTATTACCTTTCTAAGTGTGTAAAAGCATCTTGCTATATAGCATTACACTGGAGCATTGACTTTCTTATGCTGTAAACAGCATTTGAACTGGTTTCTAACCACAACATGATTAATTCAGTTTATTACCACTGAAGGCTTAAATGTGGCAACCCCAATACATAGATTTTTGTTAAGCAAAATCTTGAGGATTAATGTGATCTGTACATGCATTCCAAAGCTTAAATCACAGTAACAGGTAACTGGATATGAAATTATATTCCATAGGTGGGAGAGTGGGGAGGGAAGAATTTATTTCTGCTTTCTGTTATGCCTGTAAAAAACTTTTAAAAAAACCCAACCCATGTATAATGCATCTGAAGTTTTTTCAAAACTACATAACACTGTTGTGACCACCGAAGATGCTATGGGAGGAAAACAGATTTTTTAAAGATATATAAGAATGAAATTAAAGAATGACACAGATCATTTTCATGACATACTGGCAGTGCTTTTATATTCTAGGCCACCTTTTTAATATTCTCTTATGCTTCATCTGTGTCATTAACCAATTTAATCATAATGGTACTAAAGAAAGGAGCTATTGGATTTGTCTCACTTGACCAATTTTTTCCTCAACTGAGAGTGTTACTCTGTACAGCAACATTTTCTCTTGGACTCATGTTCTGTTCTAGACCTGCGTTATTTTTATTTTAGTGGATGTGAACTTAAATAACAAAATGAGGGTCTCAAGCACAATTTTCTTGCTTTCTTGAAAGCTATCATACAAACTGAGTAATACTTTTATTCTTTTATATATCTTCATAAGATTTAACCAATTTTTAGAAATATATCACGTACTTAGCTTCTCCTTTTTTCCACTAGACAAGAAGAGTGGACAATCAGCTAACTTCATGTTACTTCTTGCAGTAACATCGAACATCAAAATGCAGTATCTGTGTGCATGGGCAGAAAAACTAACATGACTACACAGCCTGAATCTAAAATACATCCAAACTCCTGCTAAAATACAAAACCTAACAATATCATCTGACGTGCAACACTTTTAACTGATTATGTTAGCAATTATAGCAATATTACCTGTATTGTAGTATGACCTAGCAATACTGTCAGTGGATTTTACAATGAAACCTGCAAGTAAAATTAAATTAGTAATGAACAGTGAATAAAACTTTCAAAACCATTTCAAGCTCTTTAACAGACAAAAGGCTTTTCAAACCATAGCAAACCTGTGGAAAACAAATACGTAATATGTGTAGGAAATTATACTGGCAATGTATTGAATGTTAATTATATCCAAAGGACAAGCCACTATTCCAACAATAGCAGTATGTTCACAAAGGGAAAAACAAAAGCAGTATTAGAAAGAAATTGGTTTTGACAAGATCAGTGAGACTCCAAAGCTAAAAAGCCTTACAGAAGTATATAATTATCCCCAAATTAGTGTTATGAATCTAGGATGTTTGGAAGCAAGCTTATACTTCAAGTAAATTTATTAAAATTGAAGCTTGAAATTCATACCGAGGACAGCTAGACAACTTAAACTCAACACTGACGTCATTCCCGAGACATGCTTTTCATGACTTAACATGGATTTTTTGTTTGTTTTCCCTCTAATACAGCTCTGCTTCATGACACATGCCGAGGTTGCTTAATAATTTAAGTAGTTTCTCCTTGCCTAGAAACAGTGAGTGTTCTTACACCTCCAGCATGAATTATAAATTCCTTGGCTTTATGATACATATAAAGTACAATCATTACGAGGTTGAAGAACTGTGGAAACCTAATTCTTCTTCTGGACTTGTAGAGAAGACCTCAACCTGACAGACCCCACAGCAAACTTAATTTCTAAGTAGGAGTCTGCTGACACTGACAGTAATATCTAGTCAAATGCAGATATTACACCACACCATAGAAAATCTTCATGACTGGGCTGGTATAAGAAATGTAAATTGATGGCAATAACCCTGAAGTTTGAGAATTGAGCTGTTCTGCTCTTAGAAACAATTCTGCTGGCTGTAAGCCTCAGTATACCTAACACTGAAGTTGCAAATAGTCAGAGATCAGAACCATGCTCACCATTCCCCTTGTTGTTCCCATCGTTGTCCTGGATAGGTTAGTATCACTGTCTCAAAAGCTGCAATGGCAGCACCATAGCTCAGGAAAAACCTGTGTTCAAGAGTAAACTAGTTAAGCTCAGCAGAAAAGGCTCAGCTGGGTCCAGCTAAAAGCACAGACCCAGCAGACTCAGCCTCACCATCAGCAGGCAGAGGTGAAAGTGCGGCCACCATGACAAACAACTGGCACCACAACAAGCAGTCCTTTAAGATCACCACAATCCTCACCAAGTCTTATCCTCCCTTAAATTGGGATCTAACAACACAACTCCTGCACTACCTTCCACCTCCATCTTCTCAGCAACCTGCCCTAGATGGTCTCCTTCCAGCCTTACAGGGATCAGCCTACACGTAGCACCATGGCCACCAGAGGAGAGCACATGGCCACTGCAAGCCTCCGCGCATGCCGTGCATCACTGACCGACGCCTCAGCAAGGCCTCCATGTGGAGCAGGGCCTCTTGCTTTTGGATTCTGCTGAAGGCTTTTCTTACTTTGACTAGTAGAAGCCTGACTGTTGTTTGGTCTAAAATCTGAAAAGAGCAAATCGTGTCCTTCCTTTTAGGACTCATTTCCACAGTGCTGGCTCTCAAAATGGGAATAATTGGGCTGTCACAATCCATTTTGTCCCTCATCCTGACACCCAGAACAACCCCCTAATTTTGTTTTATTTCTAATGGAATGAGAGCTCCAAATTCCATTTTAGTTATTTTTATATTTAAATACATTTATATTTAATGATTGTTTTTCTTTGTATGAATTCCGATTTCCACGGTGAAGATCCTTGCTGTTCAGAACTCTAAATCATCCCAACCACATCCAACCACACTACCTAACGTATCTTTTAGGAAGCAGCAATTATTATTGCCATGGAAAACTAGTCAGATACAGTGTTTATAAATATTTTATCTTTGACATACTGCATCCTCGATTATAAGATATCTCATTCGTGTTTATCCTGCTCACAGTTCAAGACTACTGACACTGCAGTGCTGCATCCCTTGCGCCCAAAAATACAGTACTGGAATCAGGTATTATCCAGATACCCATCACTACAATGAATAAAATCTGAAGGTAAAAAATGAGCAGTAAGGGATAAGAAATAATAATAATAATAATAATAAAAGTATATATGTACCCTGACATGATTGGATCTATTCCAGATTTTCCCAGTGTCTGTGTAGCTAGATGTTTCCTCTGTGTGGTAGGCCAGACCAAGTCAGAAATTCAACAAAACCACCCACACGTTAGTAGAAGTGACTGAAAAAAAAAATCCCTGAAACATAAGAAATAATAATAATAATAATAATAAAAGTATATACCTGCGTAATGATAGAAAGAGGAACAGCTCAGAGGGTTCAATTTTCCAAGTAATTCAGCTGGACACAGTCCCTGCAGTGTGCAAACTCTGTACAGAAGTAGTTCCCTCACTGAAGTCCAGCCTCCTGCAATTTGTGGTTTGTGGTTGATTGCAAACTGTGAAGGTTTTGTCACACTAAGCCATCTATAAAGACTGCTTCTGCATGAATTTTCCTTCCTCTAATACTGCTTGAATACATTCTGCAGCCTTTCCTTCAGTTCAGGCAGTCCCTTTTTTTGGACACCCACATTCCTGAAACTGGTACTTAGCAAATTCACATTTGAGATCTTTAAAACCTTTGACAAGTTTCACTAAAATCAGCCCCAAAGCATTAAAGTTCCAGTATGGAAGGTGAACACAGGAGTTTGGGTGGGCAAGAAGCACACATCTATTCACAAAGCAGTTTGAAAAGGTTTGCTTCCTTTGAAAACCTATTTCAAAAGGCACTTTCAGTATTTCTGTAATCCTGTTTTGTAGGGAAACTCTGGCTCCTTGTGGTGGGTCTGGCCTTTATTTTGAACTTGGAAGATGCCACCTTGATTGATGTCTGCTGACTAAATTTGGTGGCCAGTGCAGCAGTGAGCTGAAGCGTTTGCCGTGTCTCTCATGGGCTGCTCGTTTTGATTTTTTTTTTTTGTTTTGTTTTGTTTTACTCTGTGCCACTCCAAAAAATAAACACATGGCATAATATTGTGGAGGTGCTAATCGTGCCACACCAGAACACCTGATGGCTGCGGGATACCTCCCAGGTGCCTTTCATCTCTGAGGGGCTTTTCTCCACAGGGTGAGCTGGGCGCACTCTTGCACCAAACCCCAACGCCACTGCTCGGCTGAAAGGCTCGACTCCCTCCTCGTTTCCTCCCCACACCCAGACAACCTGGGCGGCAGGCGGCTCTCACCGCGGGTGACGGGGCCGTGCCCGGCTGCGTGTGCCTGTGTTCGGGGCAGGATATGGGTGGGGCCCAGAAGGCCCCGCGCTTCCGTCGCAGCGGCGGCGGCGGCGGCCGGGACAGCTCCCTCGGGCCGGGACAGCTCCCTCGGGCCGGGACTTTGGTGACCTCAGGGGCCGAGACAGCGCGGGCGGCGGAGCCATGAGCCCGGCAGGTCTGTGCGGGGCGGGTTGCGAGGGCGGGGAGGCTCCCACAGGGTGCTGGGTCCCAGTGTGGTGTCCGGGAGTGGAGACCCTGCCCTTGCCCCCAAGTGCAAGCGGTGTCTAATGCATCTCTCAGGGTCTCCCAGTACCAGCGTAAATTTGCTGAAGAGGAGGAGATGTAGCATCAAAAAGTTAGGAAACTAAAGAAGAAAAGTTGTACGAGCAATGTTAATTCGGTCCTACATGTGTATGCACTTTGGGATAGTCTTAATTGGCTAATCACGTGTTGTGTTATTAATGAAAAATTGATTATCCTCTTGCAGTCTCGTAGCTTTCCATATGGGATCCAGCCTGTAGTCTACAGCAAAACTGTGCTAGGCTTTGCACAGGAATATTAATTCCTTGTTTATGCTTTTATTGGTGTTTATTGCAATATCTGTGTGCCTCAAAACTGTTAGTGTGTATTTTGTTACTTCCGTGGTAGTGTTGGAACACATTGTCCCATTGACTGGTGGAAGAATTTGATGAAAAGTTAAAATTAGTTACGAAGGCCTCATGTAAATCAGAGGCAGTCCTTAATCTGAACCAGAAACCTGTGATTCCATGTCCCTGTGCACATTCTTCCCAGTCGCATTCCCTTATTCACAGAAATACTGTCTGTTTACTGCTCCCATTTTCTTTATGTGTCTTTGCAAGGCTCAGCAACACTTATATCAAGCCAGTGACTGCCAAGCTGGGCACTCAATAAAAAGGAAATGAAAGACGTAGCCAGGTACCAGAGGTTTGCCTTACTTGCTTGTGGGGAGTTCAGCCTTACTTTTGTGATTCTTTTATCTGGTGGGACAATATTTTATCCTCATTTTCTGAATGAGGAATCAAGAAAGAGAAGTCTGAGGGCCTGAGTCTGCAAAGGTGACTCAATGCTTTGTTTTTCTGTTAAAAAACATCATTTTAATTACTGTTTCAGATGTCAAGACAGGTTTTTTAACAAGTACTTTCTATTTTGCATCATTTTATAACATCAGAGTAACCACATTAGTTATTAGTTATCAAGTGCAGCTTTGTAATGACATTAGCACTGCAAGCCATCTTTACCTATTGTTGTCACACCAGGAAAGAAAGGCAAAGTGACTTTTCCAGCTGTTTTATAGTAAGTTGTAGATAAAATATCAAAACTCAGTACTGCTTTGCTTTCTAGCTAGGGCTGGTGGTGAAATGGGTATGGTTATTTTACTTGTTATTTCCTATCTAGTCCCAATGTCCAGTATTGCAAGCTTCTTTAAAGAAAAAAGTTGCATATATGAGCAAAACTACATTTAACAACATTTCTAAATATGCCTGTGCTATCCCAGTTATTAGGCAAGCTGATATTTGTAGATGGAAACAGTCGGCAGGGCAGTATTCTGATAATCAGAGAAGTATGCTCAGTGATGATTCTGTATCAATGACAGGATACAACTGCGCGTGACCTGGGGGCATATAGTTTCCAGTCTGGATCCTGGTGAATAAAGGCAGTCAAATCCTGAGTATGCGTGTGAAATAGCTGGAGTAATTGCTGAGTAAATATGTAAGAACACCAAAGCAGGATGGCTGCTTTCCCAGCTGCTCGCAGCCAGTTCCACACATTGGCAGGAGAACAAGTAACAGTAGGCTCAGCCAGCAGAGGATGTGCTGGCCTTCTACTCTGTCATCATTTGCCTCTGTCATTTTTTCATGTATTGCTCTGCCTAAGCCTCATCCACCTGCGACCTCCACGCACGGACCTCTCTCTGCAGGTTTGCCACAGCATCAAAGCTTTCTTTCCACAGTATAGAGAGGTCTGTTTTCTCCTGATGGAGCAGTATCTGGGAGCTACTGAGGTTGCTCTAGGTGGATTGCCCAAGGCGAGAAAAGCTCAAATCTGAAACCTGTTTGGGATGCTCGGTGGGAGAGACAGGCTTGTAACTTGTCAGTACTTTGTAGAAGACCCTAACCTAGATGAACTTCTTTATATAAACTCCATTAAAGATGCTTAAGCTAGTAGAGATAAAACGTCTGTAATGCATGATCTTTGATGACATCTGCCTTCACGTGAGACAGGAGGCACTGACAGGATAACTTCATTGCTATGCTCTGTTGGAGTTATCACGCATCTCCACACTCGGGAATGTAATTATCTTCATTGAGATCTTTCATTGTGTGTCCTTTATTTACACAGTGTACATTTCTGTGTCTCCAAGTGTTTCTGGGTCAATGTTTATGTAAGTGATGCTCTTGGAGGGTATCTGGACAGTGACTAGACACAAGTAATATTTGATTCTTGTTTTTCTCACTAGTTAGGGAGTGCTTGTATTTTTAGTAGTCAATAATTTTTCAGCTTCCTTCACTTTTAGGGAAAAAGGAGATCTCAGAAAATTATTTGATTCAAAATGCAAGAGGTCCAGTGGTGGAGTTTTGAAGCAGATTCAGTAATAAAATCATAATACAAATCTTAATATTCATATTCAATATTAATTATTAAGTAATATCCACATTATTAATAATGTATTAGTAATTTGAGTATCAAAGAAGCCAGAACTGAAGTACCTCAAAGCTATAATTTCTCTTCAGAAGTGTTGGGATGCTCACTCAGATTCAAAAGTTGATCGTAACAAGCTGTGTTCCTTACGCTAATCCTCTTCCATCTCCCCTCTGTTGCAAGCAGCAGTTACTGAAGTTTGCATAGAAGCAATTGACCACCCACATTTAAAAAATTGTATCACTGATACCCCTGATGTCATGATAGAGGTGAAAGAAAGCAGCGATCTCAGTTTCTTAGAAGAAGAACATTTGTGTCCAGAGACTCAAACCCCACAGTGTGACTCTTTCCCTGTCTATATATCTCTTGAAACTTGTGTTTGAGCATTTGATTAGCTTATATACTTCTTTACTTGTAGGTAGTAAAGAATGTTTCTATCTCCTCTAACAAGCTTAAGCACCCCAATGCAAAAAGCAGAAATAGCTTGTGATATATCCCCATGGGAGGTCCAATGATTTCTGGCTATTGTTAAAAAAATAAAGCTGTCCTGACCTTTTGTATAAATCAAAATCAGACTATTGCAATGTGAACTGTGATTAAAAAAAAACAAACCCTAAGTTTTATTAAATGTAAACAAAAGTAATAAGTTCAGAATGCTATTTAAAATATTTTTTGAAACGACTGTGAAGATAGGGACTCACAAATATCAAGATTTAAATTTTAAACTGGGATCTATTTCATGTAATGCTATTGATGTTCATTTAGTGTTTACTGGCTCCTGCATTGTAAAAAACCAAGGCTTTGTATTAAGTCACAGTGTATAATACCCAATATCACAGAGCTGACAGTTAAAGCAAAGTGGTCTTACCAGCCCCATCATTTCTTTGTTTTTCAATGTTTCTGTGAGTTTTTAGAAGAGTCTTACACACGTTTGACATTGCGACAGTTCAAGCAGAGGTACGGCTGAGTTTGGAAAGCACACGTTTGCATTCAGATCACGTGCTTAACAGCTGGAAAGGACTCAAAACTTTACACAGGTGATTATAAATAGCTGCAGTCTGTGGCTAAGGTTCACTGCTACTTGGGTGGCAAGCAGTCATTTTTGTATGACTAGTTGCCAACTAATGAGTCTTCTTTATTGCCACTACATACTAGTAAAAACAGATTTACAATTGGCAGTGCAGTTCCTCTTAGTAGTATCTTGAAATCACTTCTCTGCTATATGAGAACTCTCGATATATCTCTAGGAGCTGCAGTTACTGCCTGAGTATAGCCTGTTTGGAATGTCAGCATTCAGTGATACTCAGTTACTACTTTCATCAGAAAGCAGTGTTTTACTAGCATGCCATCTGGGCATTGATTCAGAGCATTCAAGCTCTGAAGTACACAGTAATATATATAGTGAATAGAAAAAGAAAGCAAAACACCCTCTCCCTTGTTTTTAACTGGGAACAAAACTAATTTCAAAGCCTATTCAACTTTTTTTTGCCATCTCTCTGAGCACCTGTGCAGAATTTGGACACAGTGGTGGTTTGCAATGCGCAATGTAGGGCTTAGCTTTCCTGTCCAGAGAAGTTCTTATAGGATGAGAAAGGAGATGGTTTTACAAGCATATGTTCCATATTTCCCATGGTCAGTGCGGTAGTGGGTTCCTCAAAACATGCGCAGAGTACTGGGTTTTTATTGGAAATGCTCTCTAGCATATCCAGCTCTCTTATGTACTACCCCATGGTTTTTTATTTCTACAGTTGAGATGTATGTTTGTATCAAGTCCAGATTGATTGTGCAATATTTCGTTGTTATTATTGATATATACAACATAAAACCTGGAAATCAAAAAAGAAAAACAAGCCAAAGAAAATATTTGAAAAATTGGTAAAATTCATTGGTGATCTGTTGTCATTTTAAATATTTCCTTTGCATGTGGTGTGATGTGCTTTTGTTTGTGAAAGTGTGTATTTATATACCTAAGGATGTTCTTTAGAAAAGGAAATGTGAATTTTCATAACTGCTGTCACCTCTGTTTAAGAAATAGAGGATTCCTCTAAGACTGTGAAGCTGAAATGCAATACCTTTGTCAAGTTTCACATTTTTTTTCTCGGTACCTGTTGGTAAACTTACTTCAAGTGAGTTGCTCAATCTTGCAGGTTTTCATAGCTGAAAAAAATGCATGGTATGTGTTCAGTCTTTCTGCTGGAGTGTACCACAGCTTCTGTCCAGCCCTGCATCCTTGGGTTTTCTTTCTGTGGAAGCCAACATCAGAAGAGAGGCTTTCCTGGGTGTCAGAGTTTTGCCCTGACACCAAGTCAGGGTGCAACTAAAGGGAGCAGCTGGATCTAAGAGCTAACACCTGATCCTAGATCCCCTACTCTAGACATGCCTAGAACACTTTTCTTACAAGAAATAATGTCAGCTTAAAACATAAACAAACCCCTGCCCCCAAACCTGACTGAGACTCTGTCAAATACAGTTCAATTCATGCCTAAATGTGCTTTATCCTGCACACTTCTCAGTGTTGGGGACATGCATGTGTTGTGTCTCTCAAACAAAGCAAGGTATTTTCCTGTCAAAATGTAATGAAGTAATATTTCCACTCACTATTTATTGTCATACTTGTTTCCAATTAAAAAGAAAAAACAAAACCCAAACCCAGAAAGAAATACTAAATGTTTTCTAGTTGTTCTCTCTACAGGGTGAGTGTTAAGTCGTGAAGAATAAATAATTCCAGTTTGTTTACTGTAGTCAGTGAAAAGTGGTTTGGTTTTTTAAAACCAAAACCAAAAGTTTGGTTTTTTAATATCAGATTAGAAGTACAATTGAAATAGTAAGCACTAATTTTCTACTGGAAAATATCAAAAAATCTAGAAGCTTTGGGGAAAACAGAACAATGAATAGAATGGCATTTATGAATTAAACTTTTAAGAAATAAGGTAATATGTGCTAAACATATGTTCATATAGTGTACCCTTCTGTTTTTCATAATTTTCATTTATTTGTGAAACATTTACAGTTTAAATAGCTGAAAGGAAAAAATTATAGCGTGCCTGGAATGAATTGAACATGGACAATTTTTAGTCATTTGAAGACTGAAAATGAAAGCCTTCATGTTAAGTAGTGCTGTGTCCTCTTTAAAAATGAAAGGCTAAACACAGAACAGGCTTCAAAGCAGTTTAATGCTAGTATGATAGTGAGCACTAAATGAAAACAAACAGTACTTTAATCAGAAGCCACAAGCGTGGTGTTCTTCTGATTTATTAATATTTGTGATTGAAAAGACTTGGGCACTTACTCTTTGTTAAATTATAATTTGCATGGGTGACAGAAATAAATTTTTTAAATTAACAAAACCATATAAACAGCAGAAACCAGATATCTTCTGAGTTTGATTAGCTTCCCTTTAAAAATATGAAATGCAGTGGGAAACTGGTAAATATGCAGTGTTCAGTATAAACCCCTTCAAGAAGAAGTGATTTTCCTAAGGAATTTTGTTACTAAGGGTTTTTTTGCAGTGTTTGTAGTAGCATTCCTCTAATTCAGTTGTGGCTGAAGTGTGTAGTGCCGGCCAGGAGTGTGTGCTTGAGCTGGTGTGAAAACTCGCAAGAAGGTGGGCAATGTATCTCACGTTGTACAAGCAGACCGTGTCTAGCTAGAACAACTTGTTCCCATTATAAACTCAGTTTAGAGGAGCATTTTAAGAGAAAAAAAAAAAAAAAGTCCTCTGAAAAAGGACTATTTGATCATTATTTTTCAAATACCTTTTGTTGAGGGAATTGAAATAAACCATCCACGTGAGTCACAGTCTCAGTTCAAGTTTACTTCAAAGTGAGAGGAAAGCTGATGTCTTTACAAACAATTTGATGGGTGTTAGAGTCTTTGAAATGGGTCGTAATGTCTCTACTAACTCTGGGCTGCAGGTTTGTTGCAGAGCCCAGACAGCTTGGCTCCTGAATCAAATAAATACGTGTGTCTGCACAAGCCTGAACTTCTCAACTTTGGGGTAAAATAGTAGGTTCAAGGGGGGAATATGTGGTAGGCAGTTCGGGAAGGCTGTAGCTTCCCTGTACCTCAGCCAAAGGGGAAAGGAAGGGGGCAACATGCGGCCGGGAGCTCGGCGTAAAAAGAGGCTGCGCCCTCCGAAACCCCGAGAGAGAAAACCCCGCGGGCGTGTGCCCCGGTGGACTCCCTCCCTTTATTTGAATAAAGTTGCAGGACCCTTCTGTTTCCTTTTTGGACGTAAACCTCTGGCGTTTATGGATATTCCTAACAAAAGCAGGGCCTTCAAGTAAGCCAGATAGACCACAGCATCTTTACAGGTGTCTAAATGATTCTAGCTCTGTCCAGACCACAGCATCTTTACAGGTGTCTAAATGATTCTAGCTCTGTCTAGCAGCTTAATCTTACTTTTAGTATCTGTAGGTAATTTGCATTTCAAATTCATCTGAATCTTCTAAAAGGTATTTTTTGAAGGTAGGCTTATATTATGAGAAAACTTTATAAAGATTTAATCAAGTAATAGAAGTGGTCTTGCTTGGAAAGGATGTTCTGTAGTATCTGGAAAATCTAATAAAAATGCACAAAACTCAATATACCTTTTTCCTCCAGCCCCCTGAGATGTCTATCAGTAGATATTTTACTGAGTCTCCGGTTGCTGTAGACTTCCTACCTGTAAACATGGAAAGCTAATTCCCCAGCCTAGTGTGTCTCAGAATAGCTCTGTTTAATCAAGGAAGCTTTGTTGCTGTGCACTATCAAAGGAAATATTGCCAGTGTTTTTAATCAAAACTTTAAGGTTCTTATATATGCATTCTGGTTTTGTAACACAGTAATCTTATCATTAAAACTTTCAAATGTGTTTCTCTCCCTTATCAATTCTGTTCCCTGTTCAAGACTAGCTATTTTAGAGGAGGCCAAATCTAATTTGGCCTTGAATGAAACAGTCTGTAATGACTGAATTGGGGAAAATGTATTTCCAGTGAAAGTTTAGGCCAGATCCTATATCTAGCAGTTTGGAAACAGAAGAATTTTCTGCTTAAAGGGTACATTCAGGACAGTTTCATTTTAATTTTCTGCCAGTGTTCTTGCCAAGCTATTGTCAGTTGGTTTTCTAAGAGAGTTTGAAAACAGCTATGTTTCACTGGCAAACTTACAGCCTGTATTTCAACACTGATACTTACAGAATTCATTAAAATGGCAAGCCATGTTTCTATATCTTGGGTTGCAAATATTTAATGTATACCATACATTTTTTTTTTCATGTATACCAGACATGGAGTACATACCAGTTTTTGTACTCCCGCATGCTGTTAAGTCCACGCTTATTTTGAATGGCATGTATAATAATGAATAGCATTCATTTTGGAAACAACCATGCCTTAAATAACATGATTAAAAGGCAGAGCTGTCCTTTCAAACTGTGGCAACTCATTCATTGGAGGTAACACTTTGGAGACTTCTGTGAAAAGCTAGTCCTTTTTATCAGAAGTCAAGGGTTGAACATTAATTTAAAATACTTAAAATATTATAAAATTATACTATTTTATTTCTCTCACCACAATTATGTGACAGATGAGCATTGTAACATTTGAATTTCCAAATGTACATGCTCTACCCTAAACAATCTGTTTTGCTTAGTAAGTGAAATTTTCACTCTCGTGTAACAAAAAAGCAATCCAGTACTGGATAAATGATAGTTCAGAATCTAAATCTTTATTAAAGGAGTGGTCTTTAGAGGAGTGTTTCCAAACTTAAGTTCCTCTACTTTTATAGGTTTTTGTTTCTTACTGCAAGATCAGAATGGTTAGAAGTCTCTCAAGAGGTTTAAGCAACTTGTTTTTTGAAATTGACTCTTGAACATGTTGTTTTGTTTGTGTATGTTTCTCTTCTTGATATATTGCTAAAATCTGGATCACTGAATTTTGATACCACAATAAGCACTGAATTTAAGAAGTGTTTTGTTTTGTTGTGGTCCTGATTAGCCAGTCCAGGTACTTGTAAGTGCATTGTACACTCCAGGAGCATATGGCATTGCAGTCTGTACCAGCTATAGATTCAGTAAAAGTGGCTATGTTCAAAAGTTTCTCTTGAGGCACCTGCTTTGGTACAAGTGTGCCCGAGAGAGTGGGAGCTCAGCTTCATGCTCGTGTTAGTGTATTTTAGCACTGAGTGGTTGTGGTCAGGGACCACTCTAAAGATTTAGTTTCCTGATGCTGCGGGGCTACTTCCACATTGGTCAGTTGTGCTCCCTGCCAAACAGGATGTGCAGAGGTCAGCAGTAGGGCCTGAGAACCATGCAGGGTGCATTGAAGAGAGTTTATTTTGGACTTGCTCTAGTCTGATCCTGTGGCCTTCGCAGGCAGTGCACGAGGTGTAATTCTGAAGATTTAAGATGTTTGTGCAGTTGTAACACTAATCTGCGGTAAATGGAAAATAGAACATGGGCAGAATAAACTCCAGAGGAGGAAAATTGAAACTGCACATCATGTTTCATACCTTTACCAATGTGCAAGCAGTTATTGCTGAGCAGCTGGCACTCGGTAGTGTGTTAAACTGTGGTATCTTGAGGAGTCTTACATTAGACACTAATAAAATACAAGTACAGTGATGATGGTGATGACAGCATCAGCCTGTTTTCTTTTAAGGTTTTTCTTTTTGTTAATGTTCAAGAGGAAAGTAAAATACAATTTAGATTTGGTCAAACAGTGAGGGACTTGATGCAAAAAGCAAGATGCTTTAGAGTTCTTTGGTCCTGGCCTGTCCACCTCAAGCTTCTGAGTTTATTTGAACTACACAGGGTCTCTGACTGTAGTGAGATAAGATTTAATTTGGTCTGAAAAACCGTTCAGGAAAGATTTGTTTTCACTTTCTTTTCTGTACCTTTCTAACTAGAAATGGAGGATAGTGTGCTTGAAAAGGTAGAAGTACTGGTGGGCTACTTTTCTTCCAGAGTACCTAATTCTGTAGACATAGTTTCCCTGTTTCTACCCCACAGTGAGGCTATCCTGCAATGACAGCAATGTGTGGCAGGTATGTATGTATTGTATGGCAAATATGTTTGCAAGAACCTGAACATACAGAACTGGTTTATTTCCAGAGAGCATCCCATGTGGTCTAAAGCAGTAGTAGTTATACAAAATCTTTCTGTGAGGGCTCTGCACTAGAGGAGGACCCAAAATTGTTACCCAGGTAACTCTCCAATTTGTTCTTATTTTAGGACCAGTAATGATTCGGGGAATTTATTTTGCTGGGGAAAAAGCTAACTGCATGTGTTAAACTTATACCAAGGAGATAGCCTATTTGATAGATGTCTTTTGCATCTCATGCAAGCTGTAGTGGTATTTGGACATCATTTGCAGGCCTGTGAAGGCAGGTTGGCATTCATTTAATTAAGTTGTTTTCTTTATCTTATGGACAGAAATAAAAGTAGTTTGTTAAAAAGGTAGTCTGTAGAAACTTTGTCTTAAGGCAGTAGAGAGGAAGCAGGGGTGGGTTTAATATAGAGAAGTCAGCCTTCCACTGAGGTTGTTCCTGAGTGTTTTATTTAGCTTGTTTTCTAACTCACTGTTAGCTCTGCCATTGCTCATTTTATGAAGCTGCACATTTATGTAATGATTTTCTACTTCATTTACTTCCTTCTGTGTGCAACATTAGCATGAATGCTGTTAAAAAGGTCAAAACAAAAATATAAAGTGGTTGTCCAACACTGACGAGAGATTTGTCTTGGGTTGTTTTGTTGTTATTGTGTGGGGGTCTTTTAGTGACTGTCATGTATTTGTCAGAAAGAGAGGAAAGAAATGAGCTGAAGCTGGAGGACAGTTTCTTCTACAGCCTCATAACTTCAACATGTTGTATATCAATCAAAAACTGCTTCTCACATTTACTTAAATTTCTGGATGAATGCTCAAGTAAATGAGATGCATTAAAAAATGGATTTAAAAGCAGCCTGCAAAAGCAGGAGAAGATCAAGCCATCTAATTTGTGGGATCTCAGAAGCCCTCCCTCAGTATTCTGCTGACTTGTGGCAAAGAAGCAGTAGGTTTAGAAACCTAAGAAGTGAAGATGATGCACTGGACCAGGTTGCCCAGAGAAGCTGTTGATGCCCAGTAAAAGGAGGCGTTCAAGGCCAAGTTGGATGGGGCTCTGTAGAACCTGATCTGGTGGAAGGCCCATGGCAGGGGGTAGAAATGAGATGGCCTTAAAGGGTCCCTTCCAACCCAAACCATTCTATGACCGCTCTGAGAGAGTTCTACCAGATTTCTACGGATTTCTAGCGTCGATAGTAATCTGTAATTTAGGAATTGTTGGGTTGTCATCTGTGGTTAATTCAGTGTATTTGATCACATTACAAATGCAGGGAACAGAGAAATCTCTGAGCATAAATTGCAATAAGTGGTGCTATTTATTGATAAACATTGCCTGATGATCAGTGTCTGCCAAGTCCCTGGTGTACAAATTGGACTACTTAATGTGTAAGACACTTTTTTTGTTTTGTACGTCAGTGCTATGGTGTGACCTTCCCAGACCATAGCAGTTGAAATTACAGCAACTTACCCAAAATGTTATTGCTTGCAAGATCAGTGGGTTTTATTTTATTGTATAAGCACTATTTTCTGAGATACATTTTTTCGTGATAGAGGTGAATGTACTGAATTTCATGAGAATGTTTTCCCTAAATAACATCTGCAGAACATCTATTCCATTCTTTGTTTCTTATTTTAAAGAAATTAAAGTTAAGAATTTGTGAGAAAGTAAAGTAACAATGGAATCAAAGGGGACAGAGGGAAAAAAGTGAGAGGAGGCAAAAGAAAAAGCAAAGTTGGATTTAAATGAGCAGAGTTTAAATGTGATCGTAAATCCAGAATTGCCTGCACTGGGTCACGATGGGAACATCTGAAGAGATCCTGGTAAGAGGAACACTGGCAATTAAGAAAAATACAGAAGAGGACATTTTGGTCTACCCTAACAGGACATTTGAAATTAATGTTTTTTTTAAGATTACATGTTTATAAAACCATAGTTATAGTGATAGTATAAGGGGAATCTTCAGGTGGTGGTTGTTTCTAGTAGCAATAGCATCTATTAATGCAAACTTGATACAGCTTGCTCAGGCTTTCCTGTGACTTTAAAGACTTGTTAAAGTTTTGTTATGACCTGAAAGACTTGTTCCACAGTAATCATAAAAAAAGTAGTATATTACTCCAGCTCTTCATGCTGTCATTATGATATATTTTTCTCTTCATGATTTGTTCATGTCTAAAGCATTGCTGAATTACCTGGTTGTTTTGCGCTAAAATCTGCTGAAGGTGCAATTTGCTCTCAAGGAAATGACTGTAATGACATGAAATTTTGCCTCATTGCAATTGTGATAAGGGTGGAAGTCTACCTTGAAACAGAGAAATGAGTTCTGACCTCTGTATCCCACGTTTGTGTTTAGCCTTGCTCATTAGAAACAAGAGCACCTTTCCATCAGTAGATACTCAGCTGTAAGGATTCATAGGACAGATCAGAGAGGAAGGCCTCAACCCAGAAATAAGGCCATATCGCTTAATGAGAAACAGCTTTTTGGGCATAATGTTAGCTTTGTCGTGTTTGATAGGTATCTTTCTGGTCTACCTGTGCCAGGTTCATGCTGTGGAAAGATACTCCAGGAATTTATTTGGTTCTGTGTTCCCATTGTTACTGTAGGGAAGATCAGTGAAATTTCTTTACATGAGAGGCCAACTAGATCAAGCCTAAACGGATCCCATTTGTATGAAAATTGTTACTCTCTAGAACCTAATTTTGCCCACTCCAGACACTAAGCTTAGTACAAAGAAGGATGAAGACGTGAGGCTTGATTTTATACAGATAGAACAAGTATTTGTTTTCACATACAATTTAGGAATTAGCAACAGAAGGTACATAAACAATGAAAATGGTCTTATTACATGCTAGTTAAATAGGCATTTGAGAATAGAAGTGCAGCCACTGCTGGCTGATACAGTGAGGGCAGGAATGCCCTGTGTTTTAGGATAATTGCTTTAATTGAAACAGGTGTGCCACAGTGCTGCGGCAATTTCACTACTTTGTGCTCTCACTCTAAAGTTTACAGGTGGCTTTTATAATTTTCATTTCCTTTACTGGAACATCTCAGAGAAGCGACATGAACTGCCTGGAAAACATTTTCCATTATCTGCAAGTAGTTCTAAAGTGCTTTCTGCTGTCCTTCCCACAATGAATGCATTTTGGCTTGCTTCAGACGATTTGCCTTGCAGAATTCCAGCAACCAAGAGCTAGAGTTGCATTTTGAGACACATTTACTGGATGTGTGTGAGGTGTGTGGACTGGGAAAATGAATGCCTTCTGGATGGGTGAGGGGCAGTTTGTTATGCTAAGGCCATTCATTAGAGCTGAATTAAATGTTCTCATTCTGTTTCCAAATGTTAGATTGCAGGGGTTGTTTGAAGTGCTAGTGAAACTTTTTCCAGTTTTAATCATATCACTGTTAGTGATCAGGGCAAGCAATGTGAAGAGATGAATGGTTGAATCTTTGTGAAAAAACTGCCAAGGGGCCAAGAAACTAAAGAACTTTATGTTCTGAACTCTAATTTGAACTAGTAGGCCTGCTTGTCATTCCCATCCTACATACAGCCCAGATGGAAATGAATCTTCTTGACATTAGAAGAAAAGTTTTGAAAATCTCTGAGCAAAGATGAGAGCTTATTTTACACTTCCTTATATTTCTCATGCTCCATTTTTTGTCATTGTGTCATGACCCTTAGCTGTATCTGCAGTTTTATCCTACACGGTGAAGTAGGCGAGTGCCATCAACTTGTAAAGTCTTGACTAGCTCTATCCTGGCACTGCTTGCATGGATAAAAAATACTGCTTTTTGTGTAAGTTTTTAGCATGAACAGATACTCATGGTAATTTTGGAGAGTGTAGTCTGCTATTCACAAAAGAATTAAAGATGCAATGGATGTCATTCCATATCACTTATGTTGCCCAGATTTTTCATCAATATATTATGAGAAAGTGAGCAAGAACTTCTGTGCCTTTCCACTTCTCCTTTGAGATATTTAGCTACTGTACTTATTTTAACAATTTTTTGCTGATGAACAGTAGTTCATTGCATACTGACAGAGTTCATACATTTCTTTCTCAAATATCTTTCCTTTTAAGACTGGTATTTAAAAAAAATCAAACAACCTTCCCTTTCCCAAGTGAGGCCGTCTGTGACAGGAAGAAATAAAAAGGACAAATTTTATGCTTTCTCTAGCAGTTGATCCTGTCCTTTCTCAACGCGTTCTCAGTGGTGGAGAACAATTTGAGAGGGTGTTTTCTTCACATGAGTATCAAAGGTTGATGGGATTGGGGTAAGGACTGTAAACAGAATTGCGTTACGTTTTTGTTAGGGTTGACTGTGGCAGGCTTGGCGTGTGGTTATAGGAGTTCGTGGGCAGCTGAGTGAACAGCAGGGAATGCCATTGTTAGGCTCCAGTGCCCTAACTGGAAAAGACTCTGGACAACCCTGAGAAATATGGTGATCCATCTTTTCACTAAAACTTGGGTAAATGTTGGTGTTCAAATCTCACTTTTCTTTCACCAAAGCATCCTAAGGTAGTGGGAGTGTAGAGCCAATTTTTAAATCTTATCCTAATTATAATCAGTCTTATTTAAGTCAAATTAAGTAGGTTAGTGCTGAATTTTTGGAAATAACTGTAGTAAAATGCACGTCAAAGATATTTAGAAGTAAAGCACATCATTTACAAGCCTTTACAAACCCCTACAAACCTAAAAGGTCTTTAAAAGGTAGGGAATGAGATGACACCTGTGCAGTGTTATTCTCAAAGATGAGTGTTAGCAAGTGCTTCTTGATTATTTCTAAGCACACAGAAATTATCTTTTACAAGGTTGCAAGATTCATAAACAGAGATATCTGTTAAAGAGCAGCTACTAGCCCCCAGTTTTTGATTTGTTTCCTTTGTCTTCCTGGTGTGTTTGGTGCATTGCAGAGTTCTTGAGGTTTCCTTTAGCTCTCTAGTATACCTGCTTTTTTTTAACCCCTCTTCTCCTACTATATATGATATCCTACTATATAATTCTTGCCATAAAAGACATGGTTTTTTGCCCTATATGCACAAGTTTTTGATTCCTGCTTGGACACAGTAGTCTCATAGGATCTGGCAGATTTTTTCAGAGCCCTTCAGATGACATGATATGTGCGTGCTTGGGCTGAGATGTGCTTTCTTGGGCAACCACGCACCAGTAACTAGGGAAGAGTTTTGCTTCTCAGAACCCCTTTCAGGTTGTGGATGACTGCATAAATTCTCTTACTCTTTCTCATTGCTGAACTAATAATACATTTTATTTCTACCTTTAAGTCAGTTTCCAAGTAGCAGCAGATGAAGCACAGCTTAATTTTGTCAGGATATGATAGTTTCTATTACATTAACTTTCAAGGGAACAAAAGTAATCTCAACTTACATTATATTCCAAGTAAATTCAAAGAATTATTCAGTAAGAGATGAAAATAATGAAGGGGGGAAAACTCTGGTTGAAAAGTTAAGCATTGTTACAGTATATTCAGTACTGGATAGTGTTGCATTAAAGCTAGATTTGAGCTTTTTTTGTTGTTTCAGGTTAAAATAATACTGTTCTGAAGGCAGAGTTCTGGTGGGCTTTAATTTTCAAGTAAGCTGCCTTCAAGCATATGCATCTTAGTAAAATCTCTGAAGGCAAAAACATTGTATAACAGGAAACAGCTACTATTACACAGAGTAGATTTTTGATAGGGGACATCATAGCTATTTGTAGGCTAAACTTTGATTCCACATTTCAAGTCAGGCAAGCATTTCAGAATAGGAATACTTTACCTTCTGATACAATTTGGAGGAAGTAAGATGCAAGCCTTACATTCCCACTTAATATTGACGTTAACTCTTAATATAGAAGACGGATCAATGTCAGAAAAAAAAAAGGCAAGTTTACAATTCAAAACATACCCACACTTGGTTTCCCACAGGTAACTTGATAGCGCTTGCTGCTTGCTTCAATAAACATCGCACCAAACTGCAGCGTGAAACCCCTTGCTCAACAGCATGGCTCTTCCCTCTGTACTTAGAAAAGACTAATTAAATAGGGCAACCATATTGAATTAGAGCTTTATGAGATGTGTGTTGCAGAGCCTTTCTTCCATCAAGTGTGCTGTTAGATATATTTCACTCCTCTCTCTTACACAAATAAAGCTTTCTTTTTCATATATAAAAATCAATATAGTTAAGAAGAAATGCAGTTGAGCCTTCAATAAACATTGTAAAACCCCTTTCTCATTCCTGCTTAGCTAAGATCAAAGCTGCAGACCAGTGCAGATATTCCATATGGAAGTGGAATTACTTTGTCTTCTTTTATCCTTTCAATGCATGTTTCTCTGTTTTATCTTTAGAATTTCTTGAGTACTCAAGCCTAGTACTGTCCATTTGCACAGGGGTGAAGTTTGTACCCTATGTATATTTTTATTACAGTTATTGTATAATGTTGGGTCTTTAAGAAAGGTCTTACTCTTCCACGTCCAGCACAGAGAGCTCTTCAACTGTGTCTGAATGGTTGGTTCCAGCAATTCTTTCCTGCTCCAGTCTGCGCAGGGATGAGGTGCAGTAGAACATCATTCCTTACCAGTGCTCTCCTTCTACAGGGAAAGGAAACCTGGGCTCTTTGCCAAGTGGGTGCTGTGTAAGACACCAGCAGATGCTTCTTCTGCGCAAGCAGGACACCAAAATTCTGTCAAGCTGTAAAATAATGTGTTTCCCATTCAATTTAAATATGCTTTTTTATCTCTCCCTGCAAGTCCACTTAGTTATGTCCTTACCCAAGTCCATCATTGTGTCTGCGGAGACACAATAAAGAGGCTCTTACACCGGCCAGGTTCAGCAGAAAGGAAAGAAAAGACCTTTATTGTTTACATTATCTCATTCTTATACACGTCCCAACTCCACAAGAGATCAGAGAGCATGTCACTTCCTTCTCAATCCCACTGGAGAAGAAAGGTGCTCATCAAAGCTCTCTTATCAAAAAAGGAATGAAAAACAGAAAATACCGTTAAGTAAACACTGGCTATTATTTACATGAAACTGTGTGAGAAAGAATCTGACTCCAAGGTTAAAAACAGAAGGCTTACAAAAACCAGGGCGACACATCATAATAGAAGGCAACACAGCAGAGCATGAGCTTAACATGAGACCTTTGAACTTAAACAATGAATGTGAAATTCATTGTTCATGAGCCCATGTACATATCCAAGGTTATTTTTTTCTTCCCATACATTGTATCAAGGAACCCCTACCCTGTACGCAGTTCTGGTTTTCTCAAAAAGTATTTTGAAAAGGCAGGAGAGTTCACAGAAATGCAGAAAAAAAAAATAGTAAGAGTTCTACAAAGCCTCTGTTATGGTGGGAAGAGTATTAGTCCCAGTTGACAACCTGTAATGAAGGCAAGACTAAGATACACTTCATGGGAATCTGAAGACCTTAGGGGACAGATTTCTGAGAGCAGAAAAGGTGTTCCTTAAGGATTGCAGAAATACATGAAATTATATTATGAGTAGAAGTTAGAACTAAGTAAATTCAAATACAGTGTAAAGAATGAATTCTTAAATTTTCTTCATGGTGTAAGTATTGTCTTTATATCCATATTTTTAAAGAAATGCTACAGTGTTTTTAGTTAATGGGGACTGAAAATAGAAGGTACTTGGTGATTCCATTTTCTGTGATATGAAACAGCATGGTCAGACTGAAAGAGCTTGTGGCTTTACAGCACTGTTAATACAGTTTCTTCTTTTGAAACTGTGCAGCAATTCCTAGTTTTTTTGTTTCTACTTTGTGCATATCTGTCTATGAGTGTTATGGAAAACCAAATGAGGTTCTGGAAACAACATTGCAGCAAGCAGATTTTTTTTATCCCAGCAGCATAAACCAAACAATTTTTTTCTGAGTTAAATGAGAAATCCATTGCTAGTTTTCTTATTATTAATCTTCAGTATTTCATCAGAAACAGGTATTTTTCATACTGTTTTTACCATGGGAAGCATAGTAGCCACCTTTCCAGATACATTTTGACAAATATTACTCTGCTCTAATGTACTGGTGAGAGTTTAGTTATCTTGAAATATCATCACCTGCTACCGTGTGGAGTGTGGGCCTTTATGATTTCCTGTGACAGAAAACTTGGTGAAAGGGTGAGCATTGACAAGTCTTGAAAAGATTGCAACTGTCCTCCAAGCAGTTTGTAGACATCTAATGAACTCAAGAGAATAAATGACAGTGTCCCTATTCTACAAGTTTCAATCTGCCTTTGCTGGGTAAACTTTGTTTCAAGTATCTCCTGAGTAAAGAATGAATGAACGAAATATAGAAATAATTTCTTCTAAAATGAAGGGAAGTCCAATAATTAAAGCATTAATCCTGAACTGGAGATACAGGTTCAGCTTCTTCTTTTGTGCAGGGACTTAGGTGGGATCCTTGACAAGTTCTTCGTTCTCCTTAGCTACATCTGTACTCTGTATCCCACTGTCCACATCCTTTGTGTGCCCAAGAAACCTTTTAACTCTGTACACCCCCTGTTTCCGTATCTCCTGATCCTCACAGTGCAGCAGCTTAGGCACTCAAAGAAGCTGTGGTGCACTGCAGGCGGGTGTCAGCCAGGCTGCCTGACCCTGACCACCAGGCAGACGCCGTGAAGCGCAGTGAAGGGAAAGTGCAGCAGCTGTATCTATTCCTCAGCTGCACATTGTTGCTCCACAGGGCTGTAATTGGGAACTACTCCAGGGCTATTAGGCTACCCTGGCTTGATGTATATTGTTATTATATTGTTGCTCATCAGGTCACAGTTTTTGATGGTTTCACACAACCCCAAAAAGACTGAGGCTGGATGGGACACCTGGAAGCTCTCTTGTACACCAAGAGCCAAGACCATATCCAGGCACTTTTTGAGTAGCTCCAAAGAGACAGATTCCACACCCTCTCCAGACAGCCTGTGCCAGTGTTCACACTAAAAAAACTGTTTCCTGATGCTCAGAGGCAGCCTCTTGTGTTTCAGCTTGTGCCTGTTGCCTCTGTCTCGAACTGTCACACTAGTAACACTGTAGAAGAGTATTAGTTGTCTTGCTAGCATCATGTTTTACATCTTAAAGGGAAAGAGAACTAAAGAAGTATAGTTCTGGATTTATTTTTGTCAGGTCTCAAGTAATTTTCTTAAAATAATCAGTAAAAAAAGATCACGAGTGACTGTCCTAACACCGCGCTGACAAGATATGATAAACATACCAATTCATTTTCTAATGAAGTCGGATCACGTTCATGTGTTCAAATATATATTCTTTACTTTTGTCATTAAAAGCTAAGTGTTCTATTTTTACTACTATTGTCTATTTGTCAAGACTCTAGGAGTGAGCAGAATGTGTGAATGTGCTCTACTTCCTACATTGCAATTTCAGTATTTATTCTGAAATATTAGTTATTCTAAACATAATATCCAGAGCAATTTTTCCAGTATTTCTGTGGACGATCTTTGTGCCTTGGCCTTAGAAATAGGGAGATGGTTGTCATTTCAAGGTGGTGAGCTGTGATTTCTGCTGAAGGTAATTTCTTCAGCACTTCAAGTTTTATTGGGGAGGGGAAACAAACAATCTGACTTCTGATATTTTTAATGTATTCAAAATACATTTGAAAATATATTTTTTTAATGTTTTCTTCCCTCTAGAAAACATGAAGGATATCCTCGTGATATATGAACAAGAAGCAGAAGAGTGGGCTCTGTATTTAAAATCTCTTTTTGGACTCATAGTTAATGAGGAAGGAATCTTGCTCTACGATCTAGAGAATTCATCTTTCAAGCACCAGGAGCTACTCTGTTTACCATCTTATAAATGTAAACTCCTGATACTCTCATGTGGACTTCTTAACTGCCTGAATCAAAAGAGAAGTTATTTTCTGGAACAAGTTCTAAAACCTCCAGATAATGTCGTAATTCTGCTTTGTGGGGTGGAGAATTCAGAGATTCTTTATGAGATAATGACCTTAGATGGAGGCAGCAAAGAGATTTCCACCGATCAGAAACCTGAGGAATATATTTCTGTTGTTAAAGGAATTATTCTGCCAGGTAATATACTACTGCTTGTTTGTAGTCCTTGGGTCTCTTACCTTCTCTCAGCTCTTGCTACTTAGCCAAGACTTTGTCTACCATGCAGAATATTGTACTTCTCTCTTCCTTACATGCAAAGGGCCATTTTACTGGCATGGGAGCTTGTGCTTCAGAAAGACATCCTGTTCAGGATTTTTACTCAGAGCTTAACCTAGTTTTGGATGCACATAAACAACCTAGAATATTCTTTTGAACACTGGGGTAGAGAGACCCCAGCTGAATCAGAGTGACCTAGCTGGATGTCCCTGCTGCCTTGTGCTTAAACAGATAAGCTTAAGTATACTACAGGGCTTTAAAACCTGCCCAGAATATGTCTACACACAGTCTGCCTATATCAGATCAGTGTTTTCAAAAGAACGTTTTAGACTCCTCCTCCCCAACCATCTTCGCTTCAGTATTGAATAACCTTTTCCTCAGTATATCTCTCAGAATGCATTTTGGGCTCATTACAGTTGTCTGTTCTGGTTTCAGAAGGTAATGTTTGCAATTCCTGACTGCGTCCAATATGCAGCTTCCTACTGAAGCTTCTTGGCAGTTTTTTAATGGGATGAAAACAGTGGGTTTATACTCTGTGTGTGTATATAAATAGGAAGTAACTGTGGCTATCAAGACTACCAGTTGACACATGCACAGGAAATTGCAAACTTTTCTGCCATGATAAACAGTTTCCTAGAAGACACAGGATGGTTCTTTGCTTAGGTCTATTAGGTCTATTGCTTAGGTCTAATTCACAAAAATACTTACTACCCGTGCCCTTGGGACTTAATTTACAGTGTAATGCCAAATGTTTAATAGGTGTTCAAATGATCTTTTCTTTGACAGTGACCAGTATCAGCAATTTCAGAGATTAGTGGAAAGCTTAGTTAATGAATAGTTGTTGAAGGCCTCAGTGTCAGTGAGTACATCCTTACCAGGGGTGCATAGACTATTAGCTGGGATCAGACAAGTTCAGTGGACTGAGCTGGATCCAGGACTTCAACGGGTGATGATGCCTGGTGCTTCAGGGCGTAAGCCCTCCTCTACACTCGTAGCTTAGAACTGCTCTGGCCCTGTTTTTTCTGTACTGGTGTGCCCTGGCCATCAGCCAGGTCAGCTTAGATCAGTGGCTCATAGGAGACCTGTGCTCTGCTCTCTATTGCACAGTGAAAGTGTTCCAACTAAGAAATTTGCTTTCATCTGACTGTTGATTTAAGTTACGAGGAATGAAGATGTGCGTGGTTTGTCATTATTTACCTTTACTTAAAGCTAATAGTGTCTGTATTTATGATACTCTTTTGTAGAAACGTGCTAAGCTCTTAGCCTTTGTGATATCTGTGACAGGGATTTTGACAGATTGCACATCTGGGAAAAAGGATTTTTCCTTTGTATTTAAAATTATTTGCTAAGGCGTTGTTGAGTATATACAAGGATTATTTTTCATTTGGAGCATATTTTTTTGTCTTCCTTCAGGACCAGGCACACAAGATTTCCCATTTCTCTTCATATCGATCATTGTCTTCAATCAGTTTTGTTTTCAGTGCTCATCCCTAGGCCCTTATATTTTTGACCCTTTTAGAGATAGTGGTGAAAACATTTTTGTGTGTATTCTTCATGGTTTTCAGTTCCTTTTTTTCCCCCAAAACTGTTCGTTGCTCTTAATTTGTTCTTCCAAGCATTTGTACCTTCTTGTCTCCTCAGTATTGACAAGGTCTGTCACTCTACCAGTCTAAAAACTTAATTATGTGCTTTAGTTATAATGGCCCCACCACGTCTTCCACTGTGACTAAATTCTGTTAATCCCTTAGGACAGTGGGCCATCGAGATCCTGGGACTAATGGATGCCAGGGCTCAGGAGTGGCCTGCAGGTAGTTAGAACAGCTGAAGATGGATGCTAAATCAGGTTGTTATCTCACAGTTTAACATTCTCCTGGAGAATGTTAACGATGCCATAGCATAGGTGCTAGTAATCACCACCCTTCCACTACAGATTTCCCCTTTACTTGGGAAAGCTAAGTCTCTTGTCTCCTAGGTGCTATTCTCTATGCAATATCCCTACAACCTGAGATGGGAAAAGTGCAAAATAAGTCTGATTTTATGTGCCCCCACAATTATTTCACCTGCCAGATGGTGCTGGTTTCATCTGTTTGGAGCAGACAGGGCTTTATCTGTTAAAACTTCCTTCTGGCTCTAAAGGAGTATATGTGCCAAACATTCTAGGCAAAAACCAAAACTAATTAAATGCTGAGTAAAACTAAATAAAACAGAAGATGCAGGGGGTTTTGTGCTCAGCAGAGAGCTTGTTTGTCTGTAATGTGCTTCAAACACAAAATCTGAACAGTTTGTCATGCCTGTTTGAACATGTTTAAACAGGAGGAGTAAAGGGAAAACTAAGACATGGAGACCGGCCTTTCTAACATGTATTTCCAGCATGCTGGCAGACTTTAATATATTCATCTTCTGCATGAAGAGGAACACAAATATTTTCACTGTCAAAAGATTCCTTTTGCAGGACTTGTTTGTAAAATATTTCACTGTTTGAAAATGCCACATTCAGATTCAGAGTTGATTTTGAATGTTGTGGATTCTGTGCCTGTTGCTATAAAAAAGATAACCCATAGGGAAAGAGGAGAGCACTCAGAAATTTTATTGTTCTATATTAACATCTAAGATGGCCCAGTGAGACTCTCGAATTCTGACTTTTCTTTATTGCCTTTTCACAATATTGTTGAAAGTAGAATCAGGAAATGTATTTTGCTTGCATCTGTCTTTTCTTTCTCCTGTGTCTTTCTGCTACTTGTCCTTGGCCTGCTGAACTGCGTATCCCTTTTTTAGATTACATTGACATATTTTCAATGTATTAATTAAGTATCCTGGGGTACTAAGCATAGCTGGGGTTTTTCTGTTTAGTCCTGAAAGACTTCCACTTCAAATTCAGGCAAGCATGTGTTAATGCAAGGGATTTGTAGATACAGATACATGTTTGCATCTGTAGATAGTTAACTGAGATCTTTACATGTCCTCAGTTTTTCCTGTGGTTGTCCTCATGATTGATGATGTGGAAGAGATTGGGTCTTATCTAATACAAATAATTTTCTGTGACACTGTTTCTAAAGCACGCTGACACTTTTATTAGACTTCTTGGTGGGTCTTCTTCCTACAGCTCAGGAGTCATAAGTATCCATTATTCTGCTTGCTGTTTTATTAGGTTTCATTTTTTGAAGCTCAACAAAAGCAACTCTTGTCACTTCCACTTCCAGCCTTTTCCCTAAGCAATGGTATCTCTCTCTTTCTTTTAATGCCAAAATATGAAGAGAATTTACTTCTGCAAAATGTGATAGTTGAGAACAGCTCATCAAACCTACATGTATCCACTCATAATCTGGTATTGTATTAAAAAATGAGAGGTACACGAAGTAGTATAACCCAACTAGAAAATGGTATCCAGAGTCTTTGACAGCCCAGGAAAGATTCTCAGAACAAATTTTTAACTTTTACCTGAGACAGCAATATGCCATTAAGTCCTGGTTGTTTACCTAAAAAGTATTCCTTGTATCTGCACACAATTTAATGACCAAGAAGAGTAATGTTAAGAAAACTACTTTTGCAATTGATAGTAGGGTATAGATGTGGACAAATGTGATACTAGCATGGATGTTTTTCTCTAATAAATAAATGTGGGAAAAGCAGGCTGGGAGTTAAAATAGGGCTTAACACATGCAAATTTTCAGACTGCTTCAAATATGGGGCTAATTTCTATTGTGCAGACCACAGAAAAGACAAAGAAATCATTTTATTTTTACCATAACTTCTTTAGTATCTGTTTCCTGTTTCATTTCTGTTGCATCAATTTTATTGGAATTTGGTATAACATTGAATACTGAAGTAATGCTTCACATTTTGAATCCACTGCTTTGCTTGTTCTCCTGAAAAATCCTGTTCACATTGTACTCAAGTATGAGTACCCAATGCCAGTGAATTTTCTTAGGCTGTGAGCAAGACTTATGCTGATGAGCTAAACCCCTTAATTTAAGCGGGAACATTACCATTGTCTTCAATGGGCAAGTGCTTCACCTAAATTTTGACACTGACTTGGAGTCTATGAGAAAACTAAGCTGAAGTGCTGAAAAGAACCAATGTTGAAGAAGAAAGAAACTGGCTAGAATTTTTGGTCTTCTTTCTTTGTGAGTACTAAATACTCTGTGTGTGTGTGTGTGTGTGTGACCTGAAGTCTTGTTTGTGAAGATTCTCCCCTGAACATGCAAGATTGAGTAAACAAGAGGAAAATAGGTGAGTGGTTCTGGACTCATTCACTGCCAGGGGAGGTTTCAGTGAAGGAGACCACACGGTTGTGCCTCTGTTTACTCCTTCCCCAATGTATTTACATTCAGACAGTGCATACCACTGTTGGTGCTTTAAGGCAGTGGTGTCATCTGCTTATCGCAGAGCACCTCAGATGCCAAGTAATCTTTTTTTATTAAAACAAAAATAATCTATATAACTGTATCATGAGCACAAGAGCAGATGTGACATTTTGTTAACTGATGTGTGCTGTAGTATAGCTCTCATTTCCATTTTGCCAATGAATCTTTGAACTGCTCTGCAGGAACTGCTAAAATTACCAGACTAATACATCTTCCTGAGATGTTGTGCTTCTCCATTCCACACAGAAGGGATGCCAGTGCACCGATGGGGGTTGGTAATACCGGTCAACAAAAAACTTGTTTAAGTCACTAATTTCTTTCATTTGAAGTGAGATCCTGGCTATTTCAAAGCAGAAGAGAAACTGAAGTGACTGTCTGGAGCTGGCAGCCACAGAGAGAATGTTGAGACTGTCATCCCCTGCCGCTTAAGCTGTTTGACTTCTTTGCTATTTCTTCTCTTTATTTCTGCAAAATCCAGAGAAGACTTTACTTGTTAGGGTTAATTGTGAGGTTTGTCAGGTTTCTTAGCAGCTCATGTTCTAATTTATGTAGCTAGTCAGGGTGATCTGTACCCTTAGACTCTGAAGTATGTGTCATGTGTGTGATGTTTCTTCCTCGCGTTTTTGACACTAATTGGATGAAAACTTTTTACTCCTGGAAGAGTGAGTGCACTGACATCTTAAAGTTTTTAGCATGTTTTTTAGAATGTTTTTTAGCATTTTCAACAATTTTTAGCAGCGTTTAGGATGAACTCATAAAAAGTTTAGTTAATACTGGAAGTCAGATTGCTAGAACATAAGCATTAATGCAACAGCATGTACGAACTTAACATACTGCAATTTTACTTTTGTTTATTTAGTTTATTTTTTTTTATTTTTTAAATAAATCAATGGATTTATCGTTTTTAGTCTGCTCTTTCAAGGTTTAAAATGGACATCATCCAAATTTATGTATTGTTTATGGCCCAGTCATCAGTCAGTATTTAATTGCAGTTGTGAGGCTATTTTTAAAGATGACAAATAATTTAAGATTTCCAGCAAGTATTTTTGCAGGTAATGCTGTAAAATGGCTATGTGAATCTGTAGTCTTATATGTCCTTCATGTAATGTATTATTGGGTGTGACTGAGTCTTGCACTATGGTTACCAGTCACAATTACTGAAAAGTTATCATTGGAAGGTGTCTAGAGAAGACCTCTGTAAAGGTACCCCTTGTATATTTTTTTTCACGCAACTGTTGTTATAACAAAATTGTTATTTGTAATTTCACCAGAATGTATTTCAGTTAAATTAGTGCCATCTTTTTGAAAATGGGCTAAAATAAGGATTGTTTCACAGTCCAGACTAAAGAAATTGTCACTTACCCCTGAAAAGATGAAGTATAACACCTATTTAAATTCATACTAGAAAAACAGAATCAGGTTTTGCTCTTGGTAGGGTCTCTGTGTACTTACTCAAAAAGCTGTGAGTCCAGAACTTGGTCCTGAAAATGTTAATACAATGTCTTACGGGGGCACAGGTTGAGAGAGTTGGGCCTCAAGAGGAGACAACTGAGAAGGGACCTCATCAATGTCTATCTGTATCTGAAGGGAGAGTGTCAAGGGGATAGAGGCAGGCTCAGTAATGCCAAGCAACAGGACAAGAGGCAACAAGCGGAAACTGAAGTTTCACCTAAATATGAGGAAGAAATTCTTTACTGCGTGGATGACTGAACAGTGGAACAGGTTGCCAGAGAGGTTGTGGAATCTCCCTCACTGGAGATATTCAAGAGCTGTCTGGATGCAATCCTGTGCCATGTGTTTCAGGATGACCCTGCTTGAGCAGGGAGGTTTGGACCAGATGAGCCACAGTCGTCCCTTCCAACCTGACCCATTCAGGGATTCTGTATGGGATGCTGTTTAACACACTTGTTGGTGGCATTGAGTGCACCCCTAGCAAATCTGCTGCTGACACCAAGCTGTGGTGCAGTCGGCATGCTGGAGGGAAGGGATACTGTTTGGAGAGACCTTGACAGGCTCAAGAGGTGAGCCCACACAAACCTCATGAAGGCCAGCAAGGCCAAGTGCAAGGTCCTGCACATGTTGGGACAGTCCCAAGCACAAATACAGGCTGTGTGGAGAATGGATTGAATGCAGCCCTGAGGACTTAGAGGTGGTGGTTGACGAGAGGATCAACATGGGCATTCATAGCCCAGAAAGCCAGCTGCATCCTGGGCTGCATCCAAAGCAGTGTGGGCAGCAGGGCGAGGGAGGGGTTTCTGCCCCTCTGCTCTGCTCTGGTGAGACCCCACATGGAGTGCTGCATCCAGCTCTGGGAGCTCCCAACATATGAACAGCATGGACCTGCTTGAGCAAGTCCAGAGGAGGCCATGAAGATGCTCAGAGTACTGGAACACCTCTCCTGCAGACAGGCTGAGAGAGCTGGGGCTGTTCATCCCAGAGCAGAGAAGGTTCCAGGGATAGGACAATGGAGAATGGCTTTGAACTGGAAGAGGGTAGGTTTAGGTGTGATATAAGGAAGAAATTCCTTACAATGAGGATGGTGAGGTACTGGAATGGGTTGCTCAGAGCAGCTGTGGATGCCCCATCCCTGGAAGTGTTCAAGGCCAGGTTGGATGGGGTTTGAGGAATGTGGTCTAGTGGAAGGTGTCTCTGCCCATGGCTAAGGGGTTGGAGCTAGATGTTCTTTAGTCCCTTCCAACCCAAACCACTCTCTGATTCCATGATACTCTCTGTAATCAGATCTATTGTATTATCAAACAGAGCACTGAACAGTTGTCTTGTCTTCCAAACTGCAATGTCTGCATCCATTTCAGTTTCTCACTTTACTGCACGTTTCTATTCTCTTTCCTTATGCCCAACTCCTTCCTGTTGTTTGCTTTATTGACTTTCAGGGAAACTTCTTCCTCAAGTACACATTTCTTACCAGCTCTGGTAAATTGAAAAAAAATCAGTCAAAGGGACATTTACTGAAAAAGTATAAATACAATTCCATCTAAAGATCTCTCTAGGCTTTTTCCTCTGCACTAGCCCTTGGATTTTCTTATATGATTTTTTTTTTCTATCTGCAAAACAACAACTTTAAAATAGCTTTATCTTACATTTAAAATACATACAGATTTTCATCTTTAAAAAAGTGAAAGTCAGTGTAATGATATTACCTTCTTTCTTATTTCTTATTTTTTCCTAGATAAACCACAGGATGAAAATCCTGCAGACTCCGTGTCTTACATCTATGAAGCAGTTCTTGGAGAAGGTGAGTTGAATTCCTCTTGCATTTCACAGAATAAAGCCGGTACTCTTCAGAAAATTAAATTTGTTCTGTTACATCTTGTTAGACATGAAAGGCAATAAACCAACCCTACCACAGCATACAGTTGTGCAGAGGAACATGCCTTGTTCTCAAACATCCACCCACACATCCATACTCACACATTCTTGTGAGGAGTATGAAAAGCGGAGGAGATACAACTGATTTCAGTGTAGAGAAAAAGGAAGACATGGAAAGCTTTCCATTCCTGTTCCCAGCATGAGGAATTTTGCTTGTAAGAAAGAGCTGATTTAAAATTTCATGTAGATCAGTCCTACTCACATCACATTTGCAGCATCATTTACTGACAGACAGTGGCAAGGAGAAGACCTACATCACAGCTTCAGCCCCTGTTGGCATTTGCCATTTTGGTTTATTTATAGTTGTGAGAGTTTATAAAGAGTTTTAGTAGGAATAACAGATTGGCAAAATCTTAACTTGCTTTTAGTAAAGAGCTACATAGTATGTTTCCTGCCCTCAGTTCTTACTTAGAGAACTTAATTTCTGGGTGACACTGTTGCAAAGTAATTGGCTTAATAGCACGAGCATGCTTACAAATGGAAAGGGACGAGTAAGTTATTCCAGAATTCCTGGCATAGCAGTTATGTGCTGCTTAGGTTAGTGGCTCTCTTTCCTATTCCACCCTCATCCATATTCTGATAAGGGTCTCTTTGTGAGTCTCTCGGAATCTTGCACATAATGGTGTGATCTCAAGCAGAAAGCTGCTCTAAAGCTGCACTGGTTTATCCCTACAGACCTATTGTCAGGGTTTCTGTGGATGTCTCTTTTGGTCCTGTGTTGAATGTGCCATTTGAAGTTGAATGTGCCACTGTGTTGTCAGTGCATTGAAGTAGTTTGTTGGTATAGAGAAGGCTTTTTGGCTCATCATCCAGGGGCTGAATAAGCTGATACCACTGTTTCTCTCATTCTTGAGTGTTATGTCCAAAAAATGGGACAGTAAAATAGGGAATGGTTAGAGAGAACAGAGTCCCAAGAAAAGAAAGGACTGAGGAGATGGTCCTCCAAGCTACTTCTGTTTTCTTATGGCTGGTTGAAGAGCAGCTTTAAGTCCAAGTTTACTGTCAGCTGAATGATTGATTTGGGGATTTACATTAAAAGGAAAAATTTCACTTGAAATCTTTGCGGACATTTCCTGAACAGCCATTCTCAGTCAGCTTTTGGCAGTCATCCTGATAGCCCTGATTGTCTGTGGCCTTTGCTGGTTAATGATACCTAGTCATTGCTGTGAGGACCGAAGAGGTTCTCCATTGTTGTGATGAGTGAATGAGCCAGCTAGAAATGAGGGATTCCCAGTAATTGTATCCTGAATGTGAGGATATGGCTGGCTCCCAAATGAGTGTAAGGAAATGCGTGGTCAGCATTCCTTCTGTAGTGATGCAACAGGGAACAGTTACCTGATACCACTGCAGAGCTTTGGAGGGAAAAGTAGCCCAAGAAGTAAAATGATTGAAATTGCCGAGATTCAATGTGTCAGTCTTTAAAAAGCCAAGAGAGATAAGATGGCAGCTGCAAATTAGCCAGTTATTTGTGCCCTCCAGAAAGTAGGTGAATCTTCAGGTAAGCAGGCAGGGTTTGACTCTGGATGAATTGTGGAAAAGTGTTGCCAGGGACTGGTTGTTCTCTCTGCTTCTTGCTAATAAGAAGCAAGTGTATACAGTGCTAAACTGCATGAAAGACACAGAACAGAAGTGTAAGGAGAAATTATAAACCAAGAAAGGGTTTTTGCTAGAACCCCATAAATTCCCAAAAGAATGGCGCTTTAGGTCAGGCCTGAAGTGGAGAGTGGTGTGCTGAAAGCTGAAGTTTGTTTTGTATATACAAGCATTGTACAAAAGAAAGGATAAGCTGAAAGATGGAATTTTAGTTTGAACTGGAATGAAAGTTGAACAAAACAGAAGTATAAATCAACATGAGAAATCTAAAGCAACAAGGGTGGAAAGAATGAATGAGTGAGTGGATGATAGGACATTTAAAAAGTAAGATCACTAAAAAAGTACCCCTATATTCATTAAGGCAAAGATAGATGGGGAATGAGCAGGCACTAACAATCAATAAGAAGTGATTGACTAAAGTGAATTGTGCAAGGCCTTGAGGGAAGAGGTCAGAGAGTACATTGGAAAATGGAAAAGCGGTATGATCACTACAATCTTTTGGGGAAATATGAGCTAAAAACAGATGCAAAAACAATTGATTTGCTGCTGAGTGAGGAAAAAGATCCAGTTGTGGAATGCTAATGACCATAATATGAATATATGAGGACTCAGTCCTGTAGGTGATAACAGAATAAATCGGCTCTTCAGCTGCTCATGAATGTTGTTGCATGTTTACTTTATTTTGGGTTTCTGTGTAAGAAGAGAGGACTTGTTATAATTACTAGGGAGCTGTATTTTGAGAAATTCCCTTGTGGTTCCTCAGGAAATTTTCTGTTCCCCAAAGAATCACTATTTATAATTTTTACTAAGGTAGAAAAGTGAAGCAATTGTACTAGGAACTGGGTGTACAGCCTTGTCACCACACAGATAAGATATGAATGCATTATTATGGAACTGCAAAATAGAGCTAAACTCAGATTTAGGTACCCATTAGGTGATACTCAGCTTCAGAAAAGGCTCTTCACCTTCTGTGAAACAGCTTTGTCTTTTTTAACATCTGCCACTAAAGTTTGTATCCTAGCACTAATTAACCGAAGCAATTAGGGGTGGACAAGTGAAGCACAAAAGATGATTTTAAAGGGTGATAGCTGTCTGCCTATTAGGTTTGATAGCAGACATGTTCTGGTCCTGCTCAGAGATCTCATCAAACTAAGATGTATGTGCACACATGTGTATCTGTATCCTTTACCAAACTAAACTAGAGAAAGGCCAGCATTTTTTAGCAAAATAAATGGCATCCCCTCTGCAGATAAAGAGCTCTAAGAGTACCTCTGCTATGCTATTCTTTTCCTATAATGCTGTCTAAATTTCTGTTTTAATAAAATGTGTCTATTCTGTTGGCTTAAAGGACATTGTCTTAAAAGATGAAGACCCCAAATTAGCTTCCGATTCATCCTAACTCTAACAAAAGAAAAATAATCAGGAGTTAGAAAACAGGCATGGTTTTCAGACGTGTCTAAAAATATCACTCTTGATTGTGTTCCCAAGAAAGCAGTGTACCTTTTAGGCCACTTTAAGGGTCAATAAATTTTATCTATTTCAAACTAAAGGTGGGAGTAAATTGCGAAGCAGACTGTCCCCAGTGAGTCAGTCCTGCTGACAACTCACTTTTTTTTTTTCCTTCTTTAATACCAAATGTGTCTGGCGTGAGTCTTTCTGCTGACAGCAGCTGTGGCAGCATGGCACAGGGAGACATGTGGTCTCTTAGACAAATCCCATGTAATTTAGAGCTGTACAGATCAAGAACAGCATCATAAATTTAATCCAGACATTGATAAGAGCCCTGTGCAGGTATTGAAGCTCTGCTGTCATCCTCAGACTAAGACACTCTCTTTGGTAAATGACCTGCTGCAGTCCAAGCTAGCTTCTGTTACCAGATTGATATAAGGGATGCTGTAACATGGAGTATATTGTCTTGTGTCAGTACATGTTTTGATATTATTAATGATATGTCTGAGTAGGGTGAAGGCTGAGAATGCCAGCTTACCAGTGTCTCTCCCCCCAGCCTCTCCCAATGCAGTTTTTAAAGGATTTTTCAGTTACGTTAAACTTTGAGACCTTTCATCCATGTCCTTTTTTGATGACTCCAAAGAATAATCTTCATAAAGAGAATAGCTTCAAACATGCCTAAGAGGGGAAAGTTTGGCTACTCGTTCCTTGAGGAGTTTCCTCTTTCCTTGAGGGTGATACCTGTAGAAACTTAAACACCTATTCAGCTTGAATGTTGTGGTTCCCTAAAGTATGTTTTGATTCTCAGACACTCCTCTCTGTGTTCTTTTATATGTGTGTATTTTTAAATGTAGCAGTGTGCCACTCCTGTGTCCAAGCATAGTGTGCAATTTGAGCCAGCCCAGTTATGAGAGGCTTGAATTGTAGTTTAGAGATAAAGGAGCCACTAGGCAGCTGCAGCTGGCCCCTTTGCAATAATAAGGAATTTGCAGGAGCATTTTCTCAGGCTAACAAGTTTCTTGTTACAACCTGGGTGCCTCTGCTATCAGTCCTTTTGTCTTCAGTGGTACTTTGAGTCATTAGCAGGAGGATAGCCTGTATCAGTTGCAGCAGCACATCTCAGATTTTGGGCAGGGTTCAGTGGTGTATAATCCTTCACTGAAACCCTCCACTGAAACAGAGGTGAAGGGGGGGTGTGTGCTGATAGCACAGAGAAATGGAACAAAACCACCAAAGTGTTCTTACTGTGGTAGAACTCCAGTAACTCTGAAGTGGATGGAAGGACTCTTTAATAAAACATTAGGCTTCAATAGCTGAGATCTTCTGGTACACACAGAGGGGCAAACTTAAAGTTTGCTTCTCCCTGGAGAAATATGGAGAATGCAGAAACTGGAAATAGGAGGCTTAGGCTCCATCAACAGCTCTGCTCAGCACCCAAATGACCTCAGGCAGGTAGTTGTTATTTCCAAACTAAGTGGTATGCCTAATAGAAACTTTTTGGGACAGTCTTGCTATGTGTCTAAAACTCATCAGAGTAGTCATGTTCCTAGTGCTGCTGGTGAAGCTGAAATTCATGGATTTCATTGCAGAAAAAATAATAACATGAATTGATATGCAGTAAAAGATGAAAGTAGTCCCAAAAAGCATCTAAATATATCCATCCTAGCTAAAGCACTGACAAAGTCAGATCTTTCTTCCAAATCACAGACCAGTAAGGAACTAGTTAATTGTTATAACTTTAGATTGCCTCTGAATATAGAGTTACAATCGTATTGTTGCCTTTCCCTGGTCTTAAAATTAAGAGCCAAACACGGTTAAGGAAAAAAAGGGTTTTTATCTCGGTATTTATTTAAGGGTCCTTAAAGGTGCACCACTTCATCCGGGTGGAATACGCCGAAATGCACACACGATAGATTGTGTATACAATTTATAGGCCTTTCAAATTAGCATATCTATCAAAGATTCCCCAATGAGAGGCTTGAATTAAACCCCCCATCCTGAGGAATTCCCCCCTGGATGGCCTATCTTAGTTTACAGAATGTGTTCTAGAGAGGACCTTGGTATCTAGAGCTTTCTGGCCTCTAACTGTGAGGCTTCCAGGACGTTTGGTCTCCTGGTTTAACAGAATATCAGAACTATGCTAAATTATCAGGCTTAAGGAATTACAAGTATGCATGCTAAAAGCACTGAGGATACATAAAAGCTACATAAAAGGATATATAAAAAGTATATAAAAGAAAAGGCAAAAAATCATCATGGCATCAATATGAAAGTATATATAAAAAGGAATGCCTACATCTTCATGCAAGTTATTTCTCAAAGATTATTGATAAAGTCATGGTAAATAGCATTTTGCCATTTGGGGGTTTATTTGAAGGCAGGATTTTGTTTTTATTATCAGATCCAAAAAGACTACACATAATAAGACTTTCATATTCTCTTTAGATGCGTTCGTGATGACTCCATCAGGCTACAGTTGTATCAGGGTGATAAATTGTAGTGTACGAAAACATACCTGATGATAAAAGAACAGGTGGGCATGTACCTCCACAGTAAATCAATCTTTGCCTACGTGTATATAGTAACAGAGGAAAAAATAGATGTTTCAGGGATTGCTGTTACAGGAGAGAAATAGATGTTAATGAAAATTGCAGCACCACTGGTTGCTAGGATGACATAAACACCAACTTATATATAATATTCAGAAAAAGAAAAACTGTTCTTCATAGCTTTTAAAGGAACTGTCAGTTTGATGCTTATTTGCAAGAAAAGTTGTACACCATAAATAAAGTAATAGAAATATTTTGGAGACATGGGCAAAATAGGCCAACTTACAGAAAGCTGGTGTTTTTGACAGAGGAACTCAACCATGCAGGAGAAACTGGGGCTGAGAAAGCTTTTGAGAAAAACAAAGATAACTGTCAGTGTATTTGCAAAAGGTAGTTGATTCAACATAGAGAGAAGCATTATTTAAAATTTGTTCACTAATAAATATGTTTATCTCGGTTTGGAATTTATTCGTCATAGAAAACAAATGAAAAATTAAAACTGAAGTCCAATGTTTCTGTGTTTGGGTACATATTAATAATTTTCTGTGATTTTTGGAAACCTTTTCATTCCTAAGCCTTCTCTCACCATTAGTAAAAGAAAACTTCAGCAGAACAGAAAAGGAGATTTGCTTTGAAAAAATATCTTTGGAAGTGCTTATGGTAAGAATGAATAAATCCCATGTTCATGCAAGGAACACAGGCCCACTGAAGGAAACCCAGTGTGGTGGATGTTTTCTGCCTCCCTGTTTCTCACAGCCTTTCTCAGGTAATTTATAGAGCAATTTGTGCAGTTAGAGGCTCCCTTTCAATCCTTCTCTGCTGCACTCTCTGCTGAGCTCATACAGCGTTTACAGATAACCACATTTTAACGGCATTATCTTTCATAAATGTCTATAATAAACTTATGGTGGATTGCAAGAAGAACATGCTGTGCATATGTCTTTTCTTCCTGATTTTTTTTCCACATTACAGAAGGCTACTTTGTTTTTTTTCTGTGTGGTTCTTCTTTAATCCATATTTCCACTGGGCACTCTCATACATGTTTGACTTCAGGTTTCTGAATTGCAAGGAAGTCACTTATACATAGGAAACGTTTCAGTGATACCTCACTGAACCCAGTGGCACCACCTCTGCCTTTACCTCATGTGTGCTGGAGAGTGGGCGTACCGTATTACAGGGGATGTCTCCTGCACTTAAATGATCTCCTGGAATCCTCTTCACTTTAATCTTTGACACTGGAACACCCTGGCTTTTCTTTCATGTTGCAAGGTGGCCTTGCATGTGCTAAATTACCTTCCCATTCCTTGTCATCTGCCTAACTTGATTTACCCATATTTCTCATCCTCTTGTATGAGGTGTGATCTAGGGCTAATTGAGGGCCTCTTTTGTACCACAGTTTCAGTTCTCTTCAGCTGGCATTGCTTTAGCAAAACTTGAGGAAGAACTGAAATTTGTAAAGCTAGCAGGCATTTTGCTTTTGTAAAACCAGCTTAATTTTGACTGAGAGATTAATTTCATGGGTAGCCTTAGAAAACACATAAATCTTTCATAAGTTTGTTTTCTGCTATTTTTAATGCCCTAAATCTGTCACATATATTGTTGACTCAAAACGTGTAGCAAGTACCAAGTAATCAAAGACAGAGAACACTTCTAATTCTCATGTAGGCTGCAGTAAGGATAGCTAGATAGTGTATTTGAAAGGTTAGAATTTGAGGGTGAGGGGGAAGTTGGATATGGCAGGAGAGTTGCTTAGAAGCCATGGTGAAGCATTAGTTGTTGAATACACAGGAGACTTGAGGCGCTTTATTAAAATTTCTCAGTTTATGTAAAGGAATACAATTTCAAAGTCATGTCATGAATTTAGTTCAAAATGTTAAATTGAAAGCAATAATGTGTTCCAAAGGGTCTTACGCAAGACATACCCAGTTGATGTATTGAAGTTACATGAATTAGGAGAGAACATTGAAGTGAAGTTGAAAACATCAGCACTGTCCCCAATTAAGTTACAGTAAGTGTGTTATATTTTGGTATTTAAAATGAATGTAAATTTAAATCAGTCTTTTCAATGTGACTGTCATCAGTAGGTATTTGTCAAAAGTAAGCCAACAAAAGTAACCTGATGGAAATTAGGCATTATCCTCTCTAATAGATGATAATTCCCAGTAGTGTACTGCCCTGATTACTCAAGGGAAGATTATAATAGATTTTTTCCTTTCTTTTTAGTTTCTGGCTAATAGTGTTGTCTACGTGTCATTAGATATAGTTAATAATTTCTTATACTTTGATCCTACAAGAAGGGGTCCGGTTTTATTCATCAATTATTTTAATTGTTACTGCTGCATTTTAAAAACCTCATGAATAGGTCACAATTACATAAAATGTTAAAAGAACCCATTCACCAAGCAACAAATACCCTTTAATAAATCCTCTCTCTTACATATTCCAGAATAATGATGATGTTCCTTTTGTGTTTCTTTTAAGATAATCTTCACCCTCAGTTGTAAATTCTGAATTTTTCTGAAAGCCTCATGAATTGGTGGAGCTCCTTAGCCATTGCTTTCAGGTTAAAACCAAGAATGTAAAGAGGACAAATAATGAAGATGTCCAGAATTTAAATGTTCAAAAGACTTGAACCTCTGTCAACACCTTCTGCCCACGTAAAACAAATATAATCTATTCTTGCTCCATTTGTGTTACTGTAGTCTCATTACTGTAGTATTAATACCTTTATGAGCTACTTTGTTTCAGTTAATGCCAACAAACCAAGGCTTGCTTAATCTCTTGTGTATTGCTTGTTCAGCATTGCAATTAGCATTTCATGTGGTTGTTTCACGTTCCCTGTATTAGGACAGATGATGTGCAACTGCTTGTAGGAATTTGAGTGCTGGAGACGGTGGCTCCAAAGTTTGGTGACTGCATTGTAGTGATAATATAGATCCTGTGGTTCTTGGACTGTTGTACAGGGTTCATTGATTGTTGAGTAGACCGGACATTTACTGAAAGAGGTCTTGCTGGATGGTTTTTAGCTAATGAATTGATAGCCACTTCCAGAGTCAGCAGGGGAATCCCTAATCCTCTTAAATATCCAAGTCTTTGATGTAAGAGCCACATTTCTTAGTTGTCTGTTATTGGGATAGCTGTGCTATCAGAGTAGTGACTGGGTTGAAGTCCTGATACTGTATTTAGATGTCACTAGGCATAATAAAAACATTAAAACACAATAATTAACAGGGAGGAAAATGTTATCCTAATTGAAACTGTTACTTGTTAGCAATTTATAACCATTAATGGTTGTAACCATTAATGTTAATAAGTAGATGAATTATTGGCATTTAAAGGTGAAAGTCATTACTATCATCTTTGATAAGTAGAGTGCAGACTGTAGAAATAAAGTTGTCATGAACTTTACATAGATTAGAGTGCATCTACATGATCCTTGAAGAACAATCACTGACAGATGGCTGACATCTGAGAATCCAGTGCCTTCCAGATTTGTTATTCATTCCTTTCATTTTGTCAATCTGATAACTAAATGTTTCTTGTCTCTGTGAGACTCCTTTGCCCAAAGTGATGGAAAAAAAAATCAGAAGCAGCATGTACCTCATACGAGTTCTCTTCTGAAGTGAATTCTATGTATGTAAGTGTAAGATTTATGAGCAACTTAAAATGTGAATACATCCCAGAATATGTGCTGTGGGCATATATAATCACAGAATCATAGAAAGGTTTGGGTTGGACAGGACCTTAAAGACCATCTACTTCCAATCCACCAGCCATAAGCATGGACACCTTCCACTAGACCAGGTTGCTCAGAGCCCCATCCAGCCTGGCCTTGAACACTGCCAGGGATGGGGCATCCCTGTACACCCTCACTGTAAGGCGTTTCTTCTTAATATATCTAATCTAAACCCACCCTCTTTGAGTTTGAAGCCATTCCCCCTTGTCCTATCCCGACATGCCCTTGCAAGAAGTCCCTCTCCCCGTTTCTTTTAGGCTTTGTTTAGGTACTGTAAGGCTGCTGTAAAGTATCCTAACTGTTTTCCTCAGAAAGAGTCCAGGCCTTCCTTTTCCTGAAGGGCAGTATTAAATAAAATCTAGTCTTCACAGTGATAATCAGACAAATTACTGTGCCTGTATTCTGAGCTGGATTAGTTAAACTGCACTGAACTGTGTGGGGGTTCTCATTCAGAATCAGAATAGCCTGTGTTCAGTGTAGCCAATTTAATTTTTAAAGTATATTAAAGCAAATGGAATTAATACTACTTCAGTAAAGTACACCTACACGTAGGTTCATTGAAATTTTAGTAATTTTAGCTGAATTCACAGCTTAAATTCAGAATTATTTTGCCTTAAAGGCTGGAGAATATAAGCAGGAGTAGGTTGGGCAGATGTTATTAGCTAGTGGTGGTCATCAAACCAGCCTAACTTAGATGTTCAAGGAAACTTCAGCTTCCTCAAGGAACCATGGACAATTGATACTTTTTTTTTTTTTTTGGTGGGTGTGTGTGATTGTGTGGGTGTGGGTATGTATGTATGTGGGTGTAATTTTTCTGAGGTCTCTCCTAAAAATCAAAGCATATGCCTGGATAAAAAAGATTCTACATCAGACATAGAATACCATGGCATAATTTTACTTAGCAGGCACATTTATTGTAGAGGTACTTTATTAAATCTATGCCTTAAGCAAGGCAAGATTGGTAAGGAAAGGAAATATTCTGTATCAGATGAACTGGTGCATATGGGAGAAGTAAAGGCAAGGAAGAAGTGAGAAAACTAATTGTAAATTGCCAGTACTGACACTGACTGGAAAGGTTTCTGTACCACTTAGGAGCACTGTATGGTTTATGTACCTCAGTCTTTTCAAAAAAACTCAAAATGGCTGTGGTACTTCTTTGAGCAAAGCCAAATTGTTGCTGTTCTGTATTCTGCCCATCACTAATTTACTTTAATATTCTATATCCATTTAAGAGGAAAAGATGTGCATCAAAAGTTCTTTGTATCCTTGAATGTAATTGACTGTGAGTCTTTCATAATTTACACTAATCCAAGATAGTGTGGGTGTCTCTCAGGACATTGTCTCACCAGCCAGTCAAGATTTTTTAACTGTGAACTGCGCAAAATGATATCAGTAACTTACCTGGGTGACTGCAGTGTACTGAGTAATCGTCTATGATGAAGAGCTGCTGCAGTCCTTTGAGATGGGTGGCGGGAGTGTTTCGCACAGGGTAATAAAGTGTCTGGAAAGGAGGAGTAATGATACAGCCGAGACATAGCAGGTAAAGGATACCTTTGCTAAAACACAGGCTTAGTCAGAGCTCTGCAGATGCAGTTATCAGTTCTATTTCATGATTAAAATTCTGTGATGTGGTGAAGGATTCACTATATTAACTAGAGGCTCTTGGGCCTTTTCTGGTACAGCGAAACAGAAAAGAAACTGATTGCAAGCTACCTATATAACTGGCATAGCATTTCCAAACACAGATTATCCTATTAAAAAAATGTATGTCTTGCATTCATCATTTAGTCCATTAAGGCAGGCAAATACTGTGGAATCTGTGTCGGAGAAATCTGTGCCTACTGTTATAGTACCATGTTACAGGTATCACTGCCCTTGTGTAAACCCTTCCTGTAGACAGGTGGGTTGATGTTGTAAACATGTACCATGTGCTTGTTTACATATAGAGAAAAAAAGAGTGGTAAAAATCCGATTTTATCCAGTGTATGAGAGTTCTGAGACTACAAAACTGGCTGATCTCCCTGACTTTGCTGTTCACAATGATTTCAGTCTAAATGATATGTCCCTGTTTCTTTGAGGAAGACAAAGCATGTGTGCAGAGCCTGTTCATGTAAATCAAGGCTGCAGGATCAAAACTTCAGAGACAAGCTCTTTGTCAAAGGAGGACACCTCAATCACATTTATATTAAAGGAATTTTGCCAGGCTTTCATGCACTGTCGTTAATGTGACTCCAAATGCCTTATGAGTAATACGTTGGAAGCCACGTCATTGCCATGTTTTGTTGATTTAGGATTATTAATAATGTTCTCATTTCACATTATTTATTTCAGATCACCAGACTATCTCTGATATTAACTTGTCAGGTGTCAGGGGAGCATCAGAAGAAACAGATGTCACTTTTAAAACAGAGGTACTTTCTGAAAGATTAGAAAGTAATGAGCAGTCAATATTGGTGCTTCCGAGAAGAATATCATGTGAGGTAAGACTTTTAAAATCTTTGGGATAACAGTCATTGTTCTCCTCTTCCTGCTGCAGTCTCATTCATACTGTATCTGCTATTTGTTTCCAAAATTGTCAAGGGACCAAAATGAGAGTGCGTCAAGATGCAGTGGGATTTATTTTGCCTTTGTGTTGCATCCACACTGCAGTCAAAAGATTTGCAAGTAAAGTAGTTTGGAGACAGCTCTATTAGAGTTATTTAGCAGCTTGAGTTGAAGTATTACTGTCATGTGGACCTTACACTTTAGAGGGAGCAAGTAATCAGGCACTTCTTGAGAGACAGGGAGTTTGTCTTGGCAAGAATCCAGGAGGGGTGTGTGTATACATGCTTATGTGCCCATACCATGAATTACACAGGGCTTGTGTGAGCATGGACCTAGACTGAGTTTAAATTAAATTGGAAATATTTATATGTATGTATCGGCATGCATAGCCAGTGGACATAAATGTTAATATGTGTTTTTAATCAGAGTGGCTGTGAGAAATATGTGACAGTATAAACAGTGAAATTATGAAATCCAACACTGCATTCCTTTCTATGAGTGAGTGGCCATGGTCAAGTATGGAGTTTGCAGTGTACCTGGAATGTCACAGGTTTTGTTTGCTGTCTGTCTTTTAAAGATGACTTACACACGTTATTTCATTGTTGAGATCAGTACAGTTCCAAGGGAGTGATTTCCCCTCGATTCAGGAGGTAGCAGAGGGCTGTTGTCTCACATCACCTGCTGCTTCTGTCTACTGTCACCTTACTGTAAGAGGTTAAGTGAGTCTAAAGTATTTTAGGTTATTCTTACTAGGATAGATGTTGTTCTTCCAGACTATAAAGTAAAGGGGCCTTAGAAAATGCAACAATTCACCTACATATGAATTTAAAATATTCTTATGTAAGCTGAATTTAAAATCCTACAATAGTTATGTCATTTATGTAAGCAAAATACTAAAGGAAGCAGCGAGATACCATCTTATTTTGGTAGTATGATTTTTGTGCATGAAGCTGTTGGTACGGGAAAGTTCTTTCAATACACTTTCAATATTATGTTACACTTCCAGTATAATTTTCTGAAGGACTAATGGGAACACATTTTAATTTTGTAGAACCCTGGTGAAATATTCATTCTGTTGAAAGATGAAATAGATGAAGAAACTCTAGAAATTGAATTCATAGCAGGTAATCAACGAATTAGGACGCAGACAGCCTCTTGGAACAAGAAGGTCAGATACGTGAAAGCCCTAGGTAAGAAAAATATTCTTTACCTTTAAGGAAAACTGAAAAGTTTCAATTCCCTTCACTTTTTCTGATAAGTATTTTCCCTTTGTGCTATTTTGTGGATGTTTCCTGTACATGAGTTTTGCACCCATAACTTTCAATAATGCAGAGAAGCAAGGCCTTGTGATTTATGGGAACATAGGTTCTATTAGATCAGTTTTGCTATGGTTAAATGGCAGGTGGCAGTCTTAAAATGTCTTGATTAGTTACAGATTACCATTCTTCAATATTACTTCCGTGAAATGCAAACATAATATTCTTTTCTTACTACTCTGTTACTAAATGTTTCATTTTATATTTAATGCAGTAAATCTGGTTATACTCATCTCCATAATTCTTACCGATGCAGGAAATAATTTCTTTTCTCTGTTCACATTCATGCCATTTCTCTGTATCACTCATCTTTGCTAGTTCCTAATGATTTTTTCTGTTGCTCCATCCGTAACTAGTTGATAACACTGTCAACTATTTAAAGACAGTTTCTCTCAGATCTGTGCAGTTTTAAGGGCCACACCTATCCCCACTCTTGATGTGAGTTAAGAATTAAAACATTTCTCACCTATGCATTCAGAGTATAGTTTGCTATTGGGCTGCATCCTGTGAATTCCCAGAGGAACTTACATAATATCTTATTCCAAAATGATTGCAGTGTAACCTTAGATGGGAGGAAATACATACACACAGGCTACAATTTTCCACTGTGGCTTCTTGGAGCTATGTTTTGGTCATTCTGTGACCTAATGATTTCCGTGACTTGGCACTGGTGAGGCTTGCAGCAGTCAAGTGCTGTGTCCAGTTCTGGGCCCTATGCTTTAAGAAAGACACGGAGGTGCTGGACTGTGTCCAGGGAAGTGCAGTGGAGCTGGGGAAGGGTCTAGAGAGTAACTCACATGAGGAGTGGCTGAGGGAGCTGGGGTTGTTCAGCCTGAAGAAAAGGCTTGTCACTCTCTACAACCTGCCTGAATGGAGGCTGTGCCAGGTGGGATTTGGTCTCTTCTCCCAGGCAACCAGTGACAGGGCAAGAGGACATGGCCTCAAGCTGTGCCAGGAGAGGTTCAGGTTGGACATCAGAAGGAGTTTCTTGACAGAAAGATTTGTTAAGTATTGAAATGGGTTGCCCAGGGAGGTGGAGAAGTCACATGCCTGAAAGTGTTCAAGAAATGACTGCATGTGGCACATGTGCCATGGCCTTGTTGACAGGTTGGTGGTTGGTCAGAAGTTGAACTCAGTGAACTTGGAGGTCTTTTCCAACCTAATTGACTCTGTGATTTTCATCCTGAACACTGTCCTGAGACAATGGCCATGTATGGCCTGAGAGTTCTTTATCATTGTGATGGTGCAGAGAGTTTGTTTTTAGAAACCTGACTGGAAAGTACGTGATGAACAGGCAACTTCCTTCTGTAACTGGATTTCAGAGAACGAAACCTGCAGTCCTCATGCACAGATCTTAAAAGATTCTTCCAATTTTTTTTTTGTGAGAACACTGTTGTTTCTGTAGTGGGTGAAGAAATAAAATGTGAAAAGTAAATGAAATATGAAAAAATTGGCAGAGAGCTGTAGCCCAAGTTTAATTATGTTTCTTAAATCATTTCTGTTTAATGTTTCTTTCTGTTTCAAAATCTGGAAGAGTGGAAATTTGGAAGTATCCCTTTTTAGGTCCACCTGATCTGAAGTTATAGGAAAAATGTTGTGTTTTGTTGGTTTGTTTTTTTTTTTTAAAGCCCACATTTGGGCAGTTTCCATTTGAGTGATTTAACATGATGTACTATTAGTCTAGTTTCTCTGGCCCTATTACTCTTCTCCATTTTCAGAATTGCCCCTTTTTTCACTGTTTTGTGGGCAGAGTTAGTATTTTAAGAACACTGTGCTAGTATGGTCCAGCAGAATGCCTGGCACAACAAACACTGATGGACTGGGAAATGTGCTTATAAATTAGGCTTGTCCTGCATGCACAGAGCGAGTTGTACTTAAGTAACAGACCACAAGTGCCTCTCTCCTTGGCTTTTACAAGGTAAACAACTGGAATGGATTAATTATACTGCAGTTTCTGCAGCCTAGCTCAAATACAATTTTGAGAACCTTGACTGCAATTAAGGAAAATGTTTCATAAGATGAATAGCAATTGCACTACTTGTGATAAATGAACTTTTCCTTAACACATAGGCATAAGGGAGCTGATTATAGGTCATCAGTCTATCAAAGGGCAGTTGGAAATTTTAAGCATTCTGTTTTCATCTCCTTTCTAGTGTGAAGCAATACAATAGCTTTGCTTTATACAGATTTAAAGATATGTATTTTCTTTTGTCAGCTCTGTGATGTTAGACTGAATAAAAAAACGTGACTACACTGAATCATCTGTGAAATGCAAATCCAGTCAGTTCATCAACTCTATGTTTTTTATGTGATATTCTCTGTTCTTTTACTCATTCCCCGAGATCTCTGGTCTGAGACTGTAAAATATTTTCAGCTACTGTTCTGATTTGTGTTTTATAAGATTTTCCTGCTGGCCCTGTGTATGTAAATGTCTACTGTGGGGGAGTCATTAAGACGACAGCACAGATTGAGTACTATACTGCACTAGAGGAAATTGAACCCGTTTTAAAGAAAGTGGCTGACCCAATAGCTTTCACTTGTCAGGTAAGTTGACTTCTCAAATTTTAATTAAAGAAAAATGGAATGTAAGTGCCTAAATGAACTAAGAGATGTATGCAATCTTTTGATTGCACAGTAATTTGTAATGGCTCAGTAGTAGGCTCAGGATCAAGAGGCCTGTCTCTGAGATGTCTTCTTGTAAGCAAGTCAGGCAAGAGAAAACAAATTTTCCATTTTCTTGTTTTGTTAAGAGAGTGATGCAAACATCCTTTGTGTTGTGTATGTCCAATGGGCAACATGCTGCATTCCAAGGCTGAAAATAAGAACAAATATTAGTGAAGTCCCCCTCCATTTAAAATGTTATTTTTTTGTTTATTCTGAAACCAGTAGAGGCGAGTAATCTTAAACCACATTGTATTTGGAGGGTTATTATTCATTCACCATCAAACTAATTTTTTCTGGTGTAGCTTGTATGGGAGGCAGTAGGTTGCTGTTCATGTAGAGCCCATTTACAGCTGCTGAATTACCATTCAGGTAATTTGCTGGTTGCCATGCAGATTCTTTGTGTATATTTAGACAAAATCAGGTTTTGAGCTGTGTTTCAGGTCAGCACAGCAGACTGCAGTGCTCTGCAGCCTGTTCTTTGCCAGTGGCACATAAGAAATAACAGGAAAAGAAAGCATATATTAAGGAAGGATGGAATCTCAAGTATCATTTGTTGAATGGTGGGTAGCCCAAGCAGACCTTTCACGATCTCTATATTGTAATTGCAAAGCCAGAACAAAAATAATAGTCTGTGTTTCCAGTACAGACAATCTCATTTTCCTGACAAATATACCTTATCTGCCACCTAAGGCATTACACTCACAACAAAAGTATTAATAAAATATGATGTATTGCATTATTAGTGTTCTATTAAGGATGAGGCTAGGTTCCTTCCAAGTACAAGTTACTTCTGTTCTAGAAAAACAGGCCATTGCACAAGAAAAATAGGGCAACTCAAAGAATAAATCTGTTCTTAAATTCTTTATGGTATCCATCATTTTTTAGCCTGTATTTTGAAGTATATCAAAGTAAGCTTCTAACAGGTTTCATTTAAACTTGTATGCATAAGAAATGTGCCATAATGATTTAAAAAATTATCATTAACATGGTAACCTAGATACTTACAACACACAAGGTATTTCCACTGGAGACTTATTTGTGTTATTCGAGAGTTTGGCCCTTCATTTAACCAGCATGACTAATATTTAGTAAATCACATGCAATTCAAGTCAAATTCAAATGCAAAAATAATTCTGTGCAGAGCAATCGTGCACACCAGGAAATGCAGCTGTAGTGTTATGACTATGAAGTATGTTTAACAATTCCTCACCTTTACTCACCTGAATAATAAGCAAGAGTTTAAATGAGGTGATACTGCTGTATTCTGGTTTTCTTATTGTTTTGGTAACTGAAAAACTAATGTCAAGAAAATGTTTTTAACTGGGTAAGCTCTACAGTCCACACAATGTCATGGCTACTCTGTGGCAAAGTATACTGATGGTAATTCTCCTGTAAGTATAGCTATATGTTGGAAGATTTGTCTCATTTAATGGTACCTGCTGGGCCACAGGAGGAGGTACACTAGTTAGCTAGGTAGCTAAAATTTTTCTGCAAACTTCTAAAATGAGCTCCAGATTTAATGTCAACAACCTACATCATAAAGATGCCGTTTACAGAACATAATTTAACTTAATTTTTAAAATGTGTTCACAAAAGGAAAAACAAAACAGACTTGGTACTAATTAGAATTCCCATCAAGTAGCAGGAGTAGTAGTAACTTCTATTTAACCAGGATAATTAAAACGTTTGAGACTATCAATTTATTTGCAAAAGTATTCCTGGGCAACAGTCATTTATCTATGCAAAGTAACAATCAAACACAATGGAAAACAAAACTGATATAAAATAGAAAATCTTACAGCAATTATTGATCAAAGCAATATCACTCTGTGGTTCAAAGGAAGGTTCAAGATTTTCACAAGTGCTTGCAATCTGAGAAGTATCTCCATATTAAAATTTTGTGATGAAAGCAAATGGCTGCATTAGTTCATACCAAAGACACAGTGCTTTGGTAAATGCTTACATTGTATTCTGTATTGTCTTGCCATCCTTTCCAGCTCCTTCAAGATGCTCCACTTTGTCCCCTAGTAGAGCCAAAGAGATAGACAAAACCCAACACATAGGGTTATAGCGATCCGTTCCTTTTAGTGATGGTTGGGTGAATTCATGTATCTTAGTGGGAGGCTATCAAAATACTGTACCACTGCATTGATGAATCTGTTTGTAGAGAGCAATTGAAGATTGACATTAGCTAAGATTTAGATTAAACGTAATCCATGATTTTACAAATCATGGTTTTGGATAAAATTTTTTGCTACATCAGATAGATTGCAATTTTCTGTTCCAAATTTTTCTGAACCAGTATCAGCAAGACATTTTAAACAACCAAATAAATATTTAAAATGTAATTGAATAAATAAAGTTAAATAAGTTTCTTTGCATGAGTTTTGAAAGAAAAAACCTGAAATGTAGAAGTAGGAAGAGTTGGGATCATAATAACTGAATGATAATGCTGAATGGATGTGCTATGAGAATATAGGAGTTGGCTAAAGGTCATGATTTTTGATTCTCTCACTTTCACATAATTCTGCATTCAAGAAACTCTCTTAGGGAGTTTATGTTCTTACAGTAACCTAATGTACAGACTGATTTTAAGGTTTTTATAATTCATAATTAAACTTTTTCATATTTCATGTTTTACTTTACATCAACTAATCATTTCAGCATTCTCCTTGATTTATATGCGGTATTGATTTTTCTCTCAGAGTTCCTACCAAATGGAATTATTGATTCAATTATTTAGTGTTGGCGTTTCCTGGCAGAGATTTATTAGGTTTCAAGAAAAAAAAAAATTGAAACTAAGGTCATATCCTTATTACTGAAGTTGATAAGTTCGGGTTAGTTTGAGTGACTTCAAATATCTAGAGAGATTGAGGAAGTCTTTCTGACAAACTTTGGTTGAATAATACTCCTATGATTCTGAGATGCTTAGTATCTTAAAGGATGTTTTTATCATAGGCATTAAACAGGATTCCAGTTACAGTGGATATTGGAAAAAAAGAAGGAAAATAAACTGCAACTTTCTCTATGAAAACTTGTAAAATAGCTGTATGACCTATGCGGTGATACTGTGTATGCATCTCTACCTGATCCCCAGAGATACTTCCTTTAAAACTATATTTAATATTTCAATCTTCTCAGCCATATCAACAGCTGTTATTTTAAAATGTTTCTTTCTTTTCCTCTAGGTATGAAAGCTGTCCATATTCTATCACTGGCTAAAATTGTCAAAAATGCCTGAGTGATTTTTAAACCTAGCCCATTCTCTTTGGCAGAAACAATCCAGATATGGAAGTGCATATAAAGTAGTGTCTGATATGTAAGAACTACTGAAGAAGTTCATCTTTATGTAAATGTAACCTTGTTAGTACTGCCAAAGCCAGTGTAGAATATGTTAATTTACTGGCTGTGGATGCTGCATTTCAGTGGCACACATTTTCAGGGCTTGGTTAGCAGTTTTTAAAGAATGTAAGTAATCTCGTTCACAAAAGTAGCAAAATACATGCTTGGTGGTCTCCTTTTTCAAGGAGGTTTTTGAAAGCCCAGGTGTGATGGCCAGCACTTGGGGCTTTTCTGTTCGCAGCTGTGTCCTGTTGCTCTGAAAAGGGGCGCGGGAATAGAGATAGTGCCTGTAGGTGGGGAGGTGGTACTGGGATAAGCATAGTGCTTGCTGAAGGACTTTGAGTGCTGGAGTAGAGAATAGTTGGCTGTGCTTCAGAGAGTATGGGAAGAATTGCCTGCAAACCCACCAGCTTAATTCAGAGGGGCTGCAAGGACATAGGGGGAAACTAGCACTATTGCCTGTTTTCACCAGTGTTGTAAATCTTGGATAAAATGTGGGCTTTCTCAAACTCCTGAGTGGCTCAGAGTTCTCTTGCAGGCTGCTTAACTTTAAGTACAACTTTAAATACAGTTCTGCTTCTGTTGGCTTTGGTGAAGCTTCCCCATGAACTTTAGGTTTGTAATGTTGGTGAGATTTCTTGGGAAGCTTTCATGGGCCTATAGAGATCTGTATAGGGTGCGTTAAAATATGTAAACACAGCATACTTTGAGTCTGTGTGTGCTCTGGGGCAGGAATGGGCAGTAAAGTAAAAGTCTCTAAATGGAATTGTTTCTTGGGGAGGTGACCTTTATGATATTGATGCCTTAGGTTTTAATTTTTCTGTTTTTCAAATCCTGTACTGCCTAGTATGTAACTTTGAAGTTTCGTGTGGCCTGTTAGCTGCTCTTTATACATAACAAACATTATGGTGCTGGTTATACATAACAAACCCTCTCTAGGTTTGCACTTCAAGGACACTTTGTTGTCCCAGGCCCCCAGATATGTAAACTAAAAGCCTTTGAAGAGGAGGGGCAAACTTGGGGTAATTACATCATTAACTGAAGTTATAATTGGAGAATTAACCCTTATATGCAGATGGACCAAACTTATAAAAGCGTGAAGAACCTGTGACCCAGCTCCTGGGTGTAGCCCCTCCAAGGCTTTACATTCCCAAGGTGTACCTTTGGAGGCCCTTCAAATAAATACCCACTTTTATTCTCTTATTCCTGTCTAGCCTCCATTTTCAGCTAGCCACTTCAAGGCATCAGTATGGAGCTGGGTAGTGCAGAGTGACCCTGTTCCTAGTTCTGTTTTGCTGTAGTTTTAGCTGTTACCTTCACATAAGTGCTGGAACAGGCCCTCCCATACGTGAGATAAAAGACATAGCTGCCTTTTGGTTTTTTTCTTCATAAATTAATCCTTTTCTTCCTTTTGTATCTTTGCTGAAGAGTAGCAGAACAAAGTTCCTCGTTCCGGTTAGGTAATGGTATAGCTGATTAAATCATTGCTTAAGCCTTCAGGTTTTACATCCCAGGAGTAAGAGGAAAAACAAAAAGTTGAGGTGGAAAACTTGAAGCAAATTGCACTGGTAACTTTGTATAAGTAGTGTATTGTTCTTGACTTATAAATCATAGAAATGGGTAAGCTGGTCACTGGAGGGAAGGCCTGTTGAAGTGTGAGAAGATTTGCTACAAGTTCCTGAAACTCTTCTCTGTTCAAGAACTTACTCCATCTCAGGTTGTGAAACACTGTTTTATTCCATGTAAATTTGGTTGTCCGAGAGTGAAGTAAGGCATTCCTTCCATGGATTTCTGACTGACTAAAAGGGATAAGGAAGGGTTTTTGATCTCAGCTCGTATTAAAACGTAGAGGAGATTTTTAGGCAAGATGTCCTGGAATGCTTGCTGAAAAGAGACTATGAAGTGCTTATTTATCTTGGATACACAGTACAGTCTGAAATGGATTCTGTCTGAAATTGCTCCTCTTGAATTTCAGGATGGAAGATAAGAGGCAGGTATTGTCGGGGTGGGGTTTGTTTGTTTTTTCATTTTCTTTTGAACAGAGAGGGTTAGATAGGTAGCATAATGCGTTAGGGGTATCCCTGCTATTTTAAATGGAGATTAAAAATATTTCTTCAAGTTTAGTTTGTCTAGAAGCCCACTTAAATTCTTATTCTCTGCATAGTGCGGTATCTACTAGACAGTTGCTTCAGTGAGTACCAGTGGTTTTGAGCCTCTTTCTTCAAGACACAGGATCTGCCATATACATTTATCTGAGCTGGTTCCTGTGTTGGTACTTGGTTTTGCCCTACTCTAGATTGAACTCTATTAAGGTAGTGTAATGATAACATATCTAAGAAGACCTGCTTGGTATAAGAGAGAATAGAATGGTTTCCTAACTGAATTTGGATTTTCTTCCTCTTAATAACTTGTAAACATTGTGTTGTTATTCATGTTAATAGTTTGGGGGTTTTATAGATATTTGGTAGGTTTTGCATATGCTTTCTGAATTCACATTAAGTCTTGTACTCAGGTTAGATCTTTATTCTAGAACAAGCCTCAAAGATCTTTTTTCCTAGGTGGAGTCTTTTTTTAATGCTTATTGCTTTGCTTATTGAAGATTATGTATTCATAATTATTGAATAAAAAATACGGAGAATGTAATGTGGCAGCACAGAAAGGGAGTGAATTATGAAAAGAAATGCAATGGTTTTTATCTGTCTTAATATTGGAAGGGCCAGGGTTAATTATGGGAAAAGTAAACAATCATATTGTTAGCTTCCTACCTGCACAAATTTCTCTGCTAAGTCTTGGTAGGAGTTGGATGAAAGTTATATCCTGCCTCTGCATTCAAAATTTTCTGATCACATCATACTTACTTTTCTTATTCCCTTTTTAACAGTTTTGGGAATTAAACTTCATGTTTCATAAGTAGACCCCTCTGTCCTTTTCTCCTCAGCATTTCAGTCATAGACATGCTTTTTTTTTTTTTTTTTTTCTTTTTAAGTTCATATGCTAACCATGTCTGGAGTTGTTCCCTTTTAGTGATCCTAGAGTCGTCTCGACCAGCTACAGTCCAGCTGTGGGAGGGCAAATTCAGGCCTGCTGACCCTGAACAGAGTAAAGCAACTCCCCCTGAGCTCTTCTCTGCTGTGGCTGAGCTCCTTTTGGTGCCCAGTGCAGCACAGACTGGACTAGAGCTGTAGTACTTGGTGTAAAATATCCTTACTCTTCAAATCTCTGTAGTCAGGCTGCTCTTATCAGGCCAGGCAAAGAAATATTTAATTAAAGCCATCTTGAAAATTGTTAGGCGTAGGTCTTGACCTTCTGTCCAGAAAGAGACACTCAAAAATCTCCTGGCAGTCAGTGAAGATTTCCCTTGTCTAAAGACTATGTGTTTAGTAGGAAGCTGATCTATCTGGTTGATACCAGTTTCTTGTTCTGTCAACGATGTTATGTGTGGCTGATGAAACTGAAGCTCTTTCCTACCTAGGCAAGTGTTTAATCTTAGTGTAAAAGTTTTGGGTAACAAACAGCTTCTATAATCTTTAAACTCACCCTGAATTACTGCTGTAGTAAAACATAAATCTTCCTGTCCTTATACTTCATCCAGAAGTTTTTAAGGCATGGCTAGACTTCATAGGTTATAATATGTGTTTATGTGCAGTTGGGTCATATTGTCATGATTCTTTTGTATTAAAATATCTCTTCTGTAGCTCTCAAAAATTTTGCTGCTCTTACTAAGAGAGAGTTTGCTATAAGAGTGTTTAGAGTAATTTGATTCACCAGCACTCTGAGGATAAAGTTAAAAATACATATGCAACAAATGCAGTGACATTTTTTCTGGTTTTTTCTTTCTTTTAAGCAGGCATTGAAATTTTCTTCTGTAGAGAAGGTAGACAATGTTCTGACTTCATTATTGAAAAGCAAAATATCTACTTATGAATTCAGCCCATTCCAAAGTGAAGAAGAGCACCATCAACAAGCTAGTGAGTCACTTGTTCTATGTATGGATTTTTATTACTGATGCTATGGTTATTACTTATAAATGTTAATAAGACAGTCTTTAAGTATTGAAAGCCTCTAGTGAAATGGAAGAATCCACAGTACAGACAACATAAACAGGAAAAATGGGAGAAAGAGTTCTGTAAGTCATTACTTCATGACTCAGTATTTTGTGTTTATACTTCTCTGAATTTTTGATCAGCTTTGGATTAACTGCAAATTGACAGCTTTACAGCTGAGCAAATTTTTACTTACAGAGGAAATGGGTAATAAGAGTCATGTGGAGATGCCTTTACCTAATATGTTTTTTACTAATTGCTCTTCTGCAATGCAGTTTACACCTCACTTTTTCCAAGTCTGGAGAAAATCGGAAAGATTTCTCTATCTGAAGAGAATGGATGGCTTTTGATCTTAGAACAGACCTAAACTTCTCCAGTCACTTAATACCTATGCACTTAATAGTTTTCATTACTTCTGGCAAAAGGATAATTTTATTATTTTTAATTTTTAAAAGACGGCATCCCAGTGAGTTAGAATTGAGTTTCTCTATAAAGTAAACACATTATATGCACAATTCAGTCATGCATCAACAGAAAGCTACTGTTAGTACCAAATGGAGGGCCCTGTTAGGGATTAAGTTACTAGAGATTCAGATTGGTTTGCAGTATACCAAGAGTGTAGTTACTTAGCTTGTGTTTTGAAAGCATCATTATGATGTTATTTCAAACATGTATTAAACCTCAGCTTTTCTAAGAAACTTTTGGGGAGAAACTTAAGAAAATATGTTTCCCTTCTAATATACTTGAGAAAGATATATTCAAGATGCTGCTCAACTTCTGCTTTGTGCAGCTTTGTAAGGTCTCTACAGTCAGTATAACATACCACTTCTCATAACCAAATACAAACAAGTTTTGAAGGTAGCTCTACTGGGATTGCCATCATGTTTCCTTTCCTTTTTTTTTTGTTGGTGCAATTCACTCCTCTCTATTAGATACACATGATTCAAGTTGTAATGTAAAAATGAGCTTAAATGTCAAAGTTAGTGGAAGGAAATCAATGAGGCACCTGTCCTTGACATTTTCCTGTGCGAGACTATAGGATGGGGGTGGATAAGACACATTCAAGAGTCTTCCCAATGTGAAATGGTATTTGATGAGCAAAAGATTTTTCGCTTCTCTAGTAACTATTAGATCTGCTGGTGTTTTGAATATTGAGAATAATGCTAACCAACCTGCTATGGCCCCAAAAAAGGCCTGTGTGGTTCAAGAGCAAGTTGACTGCTTGAGCCAAGTAGTGGCCTTAAAATGAACTGATTTGATGTATGGCCTAAAAAGAAGGTGCAAAGTTAGATGCCTAGATTCTTCATGAAAGAAAGATGTGTTTGCAGAGCTGGAAGAACTCAGAATGTGGGAGGCTTAGACTCTAATCCCTCTTCTGCCTGAAAGTTATATAAACCTGTGTCTTTGACTCCCGCAAAAGCATCCCAAACAGGCACTAGACATGTCCAGTAGCAAATGAGAGGAGGTCAAGCTTTCAGCACGAGGCATAGATAAGAGAAGCCTTTCTCTGTATTGTTCTACACGGGTGCTTTATTTGAACATTCTCGCTGGTACATCAGGGTACAGCTGATAATTTGCTGCACTTGAAAGATCTCGATATGACCTCAAAATGAACCAAAAGTCAAGACCTTATGATTAATTTATTGGATAACTAATGAATTACATGGTTTGACTCCTCACAAAGTGTGCAGCTGTGTGATTAAAAACTTGTGAGTGTAAAAGTAAATCTAAAAGGCATGTGATGTAATTAAATTAAAATGCAATGTGATGCTTTCCTATCCAGACAGTGGTTTAGATCAAAACATCATGCAATGCATATTTGCTTACATAATTTTTTAGGAGCCACTCCCATCCCCAAAATGGCTGTTCAGCATTTTTTTAGTATGATAATGCAGTACTTGTAAGCAGTCAGTGTCTAGGCTGGTAAAGTCTAGAGAGGCGGCAAAGGTGCAAAAGGTAAACTGTGATAGAGATGAGAAAGCTAAATGCAGACTGAATAGAAACCACTGGAAAATACTGAGTTCAACAAACAGCATTAACTGAGAGACAGAGCCAAGGCTTGTCCGGGAGTTTTAGTGCTGGTGTCATGCCTTGTGGAAGAATGTAACTAAAGATGGAAATACTGTGTAAAATACTGAACATTCTATACTGAATTGATTTCAGGGTATATTGTATGTAAATTATTCCTTTATATTCTGGTAATAGAATCCAGTCAAAGCATACTAACAAATCCAAACTCATACTTCAAAATATTTCTTGAGAAATATTTTTCTTCTTGGAAAGCCCTGATTCTGCTCATGAATCCTCAGATTTGGGAATTCTTGTTGCATTGATTCTTGTCCAAGAAATAACAATTTACTTGAGGAAAACCTGTTTCATTTTCCACTATTAATTAATTTTCATTTTTTACAAGTTAGCTGTTACTTTTTCTCTCACTAAATTCAATTATTGATGCTTATGGAAAGTCCTGAACTTGCTTTGTAGAAAACAGTGCTTTTTGTCACCTAAAACTGGTATCAACATAGCAAATCCTATCCTGATTTCTGTAAATTTTTTTTCAAGTTGCAGCATCTCCCCAAAAAGAAATTGATTCTGGGTTTTCAGCTTCTAGCAAAATAATGGGAGGGGAAAAAGGTATTGGTATTGGCACCGTAGAAGTCATCTTAGGTGCCTATTTAAATTGCTAAAAAAACCCAACATGTCCTGTTTCAATAATTTGGGAAATAAGAGAAGGATGTCTTACAAGATGTGCAGAGGTATCACTGTAGGCTGCTCTGTTTCCTTACTGCAATTTTATGAAAATTCCCTCAGGCTAAGACAATGCTACAATACAGTAATATTAGATTTTATGCTCTATTTTATAGCTGAGGTTTTCCAGAATTCTCTGCAGAGAAGAGAAGAGATTATGACAGGACAAAACATACAAAAAAACCCCAGCAATTCCCTCTACACCTTGTGTATGTCAAATAGAACTTTAATTAAAAGCAAGCACTGGCCTCAGTGTTAGTTGAAAGTTGGAGAAGCCACCTTAAAGCACTTAATGTGCCTACTTCAGGACTTTCTCTTCAACCTTTCCTTCCAGCTTGTGATCATCAGCTAACTAGGTCTTAGTGTAGGTGCCAAACAGCCACAGCATTTCTCTGTTACCATTCTCCATTAAAGGGCTGATACTGAGGAAAAAGCTGTTAACTTCCAGTTACCCTAATGACTACTACTTCTGCTCAGTTCTGTATAGTTAGCTGAAATGTGCTAGTTGTTCCAGTTTCACAGCTGACAAAATTTCCAGCATTTTTCACCAGTTCAGTGTGACAAACTTGCAAGTTCAAGAATGTTTATTTTCTGCCTGAAGCACGTGGATTTTTAAATAACTACAGGCTCTTCCTACTGTGTATAATACAAAACTTCACTTAAAGTTAGTTAAACATGGTATCATGGAATTTTCTTTACAGCAGAACATCTAATTTGTCTTAAGAGCTCACTCAATTTTGAGAATTGGCAATTAAGGAACAGTTATAATTTAAAAAACAAATGAACATTAGATCTTGCAGTGGGCTTTTCTTTTTTTGACAGTGGTACCCTTAGTCATCATTGATTTCTCCTGTAGAACCTGGTGGAAAGAGAGAAGTTCTTCACGTTTTCCTAGTGACTTGGGAGGGGTTCAGTTAGTGGTGTCTCTCATCAGAAGGAGGGCAAAAAAGAAAGGCCAGGAGGCTTCAATCATCTCTTTTGAGGTTGTTAACCTTACTATATTTCTTAATTAAGTACGTATTTGGGGGAGGAATTTCTGAGAGAACAAGTCCAAGGACATCTTTTTCCCCTCACTGCATGGGAGGCAAAGCTATTAGCTTATACTATTAGATAATTATTGTTAGCTGTTATTAGCGGAGAATGACTACTGGTACCAGAGCCGCATACAGAAATGGTCATTGAAATGTTGCTGAGGTTGCTGAAACAACAGCAGCCTTCTCCACTGTCAGTACAGCATTTACCAAGACAGCAGTTGTACCAAGGTGGCCTCAAGAAGTTCAATGCTTTGGGGGGTTTTATCAGCAAGACTGGGAAAGTTTGGCCCTTGAAGATTGCATCCTACTTTGTGTGAGTGCAGGGTGCTGGCAGTTGAGTGCCTGAAAATCAGAGTATTGAAAACTGTCTTAAGTTAGTGGAGCTCAGTCATCTGAGGGGTCCTCACAATGACTTTTTGCCTTGTGTCACAACTTGATGCCACTAGGCTTCAGGTTCATGAGCAGAAGAGACTAAAACTGTCCATTTGAACCACTTACTTCCTCTTTGACTATTATATAAAAGATCTCACTACATCACCAGTGGTGCTTTTAAAGTTTTCATGCATGACGACAAGCTTTTTTTTCTGCTTACTATAAGAAGTGATATATAAAAAAAGTTTGTTTTAGGAAATCAGTTTATCAATTTAATTTACTTTTTTTTACCATCCTTCATGGCTGGCTGAGGTATTTCATTTGTTAATGATGTAGTTTCATGTAGTGTTCAAAGTATGTAAGTGTAGTGCCTAAACATCAAACTCAGCTAGGGAGGAGTTGAGTGGTAAACAGGAAAAACAGCTTCAGTTCAAGGAGCTGAAGGGATTTTGGAATATCTGTTTTGTGTTCATTTAAGAATGCAGGTATGCATTCCAGGCAGGTATATGCCTACCTAGAGCAGGCTTCTGAGTATCACCTACTCTTCCTCTCTTTCTATTGGTGAAGAAATTGTAGCATCCAGTCCATTGGTAATATAGACTTGGTTCCCCTTTCAGATTTGTGACCAGTTTTGGGGGGTTTCATTAGTATGAGTGGAAATTAATTTGGAGTATGTTATTAATACTGTGTTAAGGCCCTTTTTACTGACTGTGTTTGACCTTCTAGTGTCTCCTAACAGGGTCTGAACCACTGAGTAAAGTTCATAAATTTTACTCTTCTTCAAAATCCCTGCTTAATGCCTATTGCATTGGTGGATACCTAAAAAAAATAAATAGCAAAACCCACAAGTACTAAGAAAAGCAGTTTGATGATCTGTGGAAGTTTTTTTTTTAATATTAGCTCAGATTTGAACACTTTTTAAAAGAGAATCCTATTTTTTCCTACATTTAGAAAAGTCTAGACAAAAATAAGTCCAGTGCATATATTCTGGGCTAAAATTGATAGTTCTTCAAATGACAGAATCAAATCAGTTTATGGAACTTTAATTAAAATGTTGAGCAATATTGAGTAGAGAAGTTGTGTAGCATCTTTTTGTCTCAGAAACCTTAGCTGCTATGCAGTTTTAAGATTGCCTATTGTAGCCCAAAGGATTTAAAAGTACACTGCAGATACAAGGGAATATAAACTACAACACATACCCTTGTTGATGAAAGCTCAATCTGCCAAGGCTTCTAAAACAAGTGGCTTGGTTTACACAGGTGCTGTGTATTTACAGTTTCTTGATTAGATTTTTCTTTGCCTGATGGAAGTAAAAGTCAGGCAACACTCAATTTGTTTAAAAATCAGTTTAGGGTTGCTAATAGGACTTTTGACTAAAATGTAGCCCACTCAAATACCTTGTGTCAAAATAATCCTGGGGTGGGATAGTGGTGGAATATCCTTTGTCCAAAATGCAGTCAAGAACATTGTTTTTCTCAGTTAGTACTTAGCTATGCCTATTCCAAGAACTGCTCTTGTCCCTTATATCTAATGACGGGGTGAGATTTTACTCTCTCCCGTTTTATCATTCTGCAGGAGCAGAAAGGGCAGGCAGGGATGGTACACAAATTCATCAGTGCTGAGCCAAATTTCACTATGTAGAGGAATGTAGAAATTAGAAACTTTGTTAAAGACTGGTAGCTAAGAGATTTCCGAAAGGACTCATAGCTTCTTCCAGCACACTATGTACTGAAAATGTGCTGGCTAACCTGTAGGACAGATGATGACAGGGATATAAAATAAAACTCAAGAAAGATAGAAGAAGCTGTAAATTCCCAAGCTATAGTCCCAGTGATGCCATGATGATTTTTTGCCTTTTTTATATACATTTTTATATACCCTTTTATATAGCTTTTATGTATCCTTAGTGCTTTTAGTCCACATACTTGTAATTCCTTAAGTCTGATAACTAGCTTAGACCCAAAGTTCCTTAAGCCAAGACACTGAACGTCTTGGAAGCCTTGCAGTTGGGGGTCAGAAAGCCCCAGACACCAAGGTCCTCTCTAGAGCACAGTCTGTAAAACAAGATTGGCCCATCCAGGGGGAAGGTTCCTCGGGATGGGGGCTTCTTTCGAGCTTCTCATTGGGGAATCTGTGATAGATGTGCTGATGTGCAAGGTCTATAATTGTACACGCAAATCATCGCGTGGGTGCATCCTGGGGTGCATTTCAGTGCATTCTACCTGAGTGTGGTGCACGTAAGAATCCTTAAATAAATGCCGAGGTAAAACCCTTTTTTCCCCTCTAACCCTGTTTGGCTTTTAATTTTAAGACCAGGGAAAGGCAGCACTGGATGGGAGACACATAAAAATGTAATGTCAGGAGTTGAAGGAATCTGGAAGTTACTGCAAAAAAGGGCAGGTTGAGCACAAAGAAATTACCAGGACTATCTGGCATTCATTAAGAGCTCTGAGGAAATTTTAAAGTAGAATAGCTGGTTTTCTAACAATGCAATTTTTCACTTTTGTAGTACCAGGAGGTGTGACTCTGATGCCAAAATCCAGTTTCTCAGGCAACACTGTGACCTAGAAGCAGGTTAATGTGTTATCTCTATCGGACAAACTAATAGAAATGTTAATAAAATAGTTTTTCTGTAATGTGAAGTCTGGCTTTATGAGTTTCTGGTAGTTTTTTGTAAGAGTCAGCAGACCTGGTTAAGTCAGTAACTGACTGGGTATGGATGAATAACTGACCAAAACAAGGAGGCAGGCAATTGGGAAAAATCTTTTTTGCTTGTGATACAAAAGTATTCAGGGTAGTAAGGAAAAGGGCTAATGGGGGGTGGGGAATGAGAGATTTAATAATTATGCAGTAAAATGTCAAATGATATTCATTACAGGCAAAACCAAAGTGATGCAAGTGAAAAAAAGCAGTCCTATGTTATCATCCAAAATGAGAGGATTTTAGAAAGCTATTAGTGCTGAGGAATAAGACCACGCAGTTCCATGATAACATCAACTTGTTGCTAGGCAGCAGATCAAAAAGCTAATGAAATACTAGGAATTATTAGAAAATGAATAGAGAACAAATCAGGACATAATTATGGCAATGCATAAATTACATGGCTCACCCAAAAGTTGAGTATCATGTGCAGCTCTTCTCCTGTCATCTCAAAATTGTAGCATTAGAGCTGGAAAAGGTTGAGGAGAGAGTACTGTGTGGCGGAGTTGGTTCTCTATAGGGCCCAATTAACTAGACTGGAGCTCTTCAAGAAAGAAAATCTGGGAATGAGTAAATCACTAAAAGTGCATAGAGGGCAGACAGGGATGGAGAATAAGATGAATTAGGGACTCTCAGTTGAACCTAGGAGGAGCCAGGCTCAAAGCCAACTAGGGGAAGCATTCCTTCATGCACTGGGTATGAAAGACCCTCAGAATGCAAAAGGTTGATGGTGCCTGGGGCAGGCTGGATGCATGCTTGGAGAAGAGATAAATTGCATGTTGATTTATAAACAAATTGGTAGTCAGCAAACCACAAATGATCAGAAAGTAGAGTATGAATGCAGAGAGAAGTATTGTTTATGGTTGAATTCTCTTTCTTTGTTGTTGTTTGTTGTATGTAACTTGTGGTCACTCAGAGTTAAAATTCAGGAAGATGCTGAAATGATAAACTGAATATCCCAGTTCTCCAATGTAAAAATAGTTTTTGATAGAAATTAATATATTATTTCTGATAAATCCTAAAACTGTTATCTAATACCAATCTTTAAATTCTTTGATTTTTCATTACAGGAATAAGCAAATTTTTCCAAGTCTCTGGTAGTTATGTGACTTTTCAGAAATTATTTTTTAATGTCAAAACATAGCACCGTAGGCCTATAAAAATGTCCCACTCAAAAATATTCCACCTAAGCAAAAGCATGTCTTGGCTGTAGAATTTTTGCCCTTTGTAAGAAAGCTTACTTCTCAATAGAACTAAAGCGCTTTAAAATCTGTCAGGATAAAAATGAGATTTCTCAGTTGCACCAAAGGCTCCTTTATTGATATATGTATAGGAACTGTAAAACTGTTAATTGGAAAAATAATTCTTTGGCTGTTAATAATATTGGCAGCTTGATAACTGTGATTCCATAGCGCTAATATTCAAAAGACTTTTATAGAAGAAGGTGTTCTATAAATGGAAAACTTTTGTTTATTAAAATTTTGTTTCCATTCTACAGATAGCCATTTGGAAGAATTTCCTACCCTACTTCACTGTGCAGTCAGATTTGGCTTGAAGAACCTTGCAGCATTTCTACTCAGTTGTCCTGAGGCCACACAGGCTTGCAAAATAACCAATAAATATGGAGACGATCCAGAAAGTATCGCAAAGAAGCACGGGCACAAGGAGCTAAGAAAATTAATCAAAGAATTGTCAGTAAGTCCCTATGCTTTCCATATGTCATCTACAGCCAGGGGGCTTTGATGATGTACTACTGAGATCCCATACTATCACTTCTCCTAAAGGCTAATATGTTGTCGTCCTTCTGTCTGAAAACATTGTTGTACTCCAGTCTCAGAAGGAGGGGTCAAAATGGGGTACAGCCACCTTCCATGTGCACTGACATAGTGGAGATCAGAGGCTTTGCACTGCTTGAATTTTGGGCATGTAATGAATGGAAGGGAGAACAGTGAGCCAAAAGTACCTCATGTGGGCTGGTTAGGTTTGTGCTTTCAGCACCTTAACAATGGTTATATTATAAGTGGTCTAGACCAGTTGTCTAGAGTAGGAGATGAAGACTTCTTTAAAGGTCACTCTAAAAGGGACTACCAACTCTCTTAGCATTGCCATTTTTCACCATTCAAAAAAGAGTTGTTTCCCTGCCTTGGCTGTTCATGTCACTGTGAAGGAAGGGTAAATTTTATCACCCTTAGATGGAGTAAATCTTCCTTCAGCTGGGTATGCAGGAGGGGATTGGGACAATAGTTGCCTTTCCACATGAAAGGTAGTAGAAAAGTAAGGGTAAGGGTCTCTGCATAGTTCTACCATGCAAACTATTGGAAATAAAACTTGACAAAATTGCAGTAAGAAAGTAAGGTACTATAGTGACATTTGAGAGCTTTAACCTATTTTAACTCCTTTTGTGCTAACTGTAATATGTGCAGATATGATAATTCTACAGTTTTTTATACTGCAGTTGAGATCAAATTTAACTGAAGAAAATATGATCCTCTTTCCTCCAGCATAAAGCTATCCACAAAACTGTGCTGTCTTCCTGGATCACCATGTTATTAATTTCACATATAACAATTTCTAACTGCTGTAATTGTCTCACAAGTCATCCTTACACTGGTCAGAAACCTCCTGCCAGTAGCAGTCTGATGTGTAAGGTCAGGCTTTTCAGTTCTTGGAGTTTACCAGTTTGGCTTGAGGAGAATGGAACTGTATTCCCTAACCTCCCCGTGTATCTGGCTAGGTTCCGTCTTTGTATGGTCAGAAACTCCCAGTAAAGCTGTGTGTAAAGGATTGGTAAGAACAGGCAGAATATGAATAAGGCAATATCTAACTCTTGGTGAAATACCTTGATTTCTTTTCTAAGATTGTCATATGAGCTGAGGAGTTGAAACATGGATGAAAAACCTTTTTGGAATCATGGTTTCTGTTGATAATTTTTCATGTTTAATGATAATGATTAATTCCATAGGACATTTATTTTTTACACTAGTGTTGTAGAAATTCAACTTCTGATGTGTCTTTGTTGTGCACTCCACATGGAACTGGAAGCTTCAGAAAATGGGTAATTCTGTTTTTGTCCTAATGAACTCAGGTTCTGTGGTTTGGGGCTTCTGCAAGGGGAGACAAGCATGCAGAGTACAGGCAGACTCAGCTGGTGCACAGAGAGTACATTGCATTTCTATAGTCTTTTCATGTTTTGGTAGACTGTCAGGGATGCAGCAGTGCTTGCGAGGGTGATATATTTCACTCTAAAAAGCATGTAAGATGTGTGCATAACTGTGGTTAGCTTTTCTTTATTAGTAAGATTATCAATTGTCCTAATAAAATCTAAGTGTAAACTTGTCAGTCTAAAACATGTATTTAAAATGGCAACTGAGTTCTACAATGTAATTTTTCATTAAAACACTTTTCTCATGGTATACACTTGCTATTGTTTGCACATAAAGAGTTAACAATAATTGTTCTGTGCTTTCCCAAGTGTAAATGCTTACACCAGTACTGAAGTAAAAACTACTCTGTGGACACTGTAAATGTGTGTAGTCTGGACAGGACGTGCAGTTGTACTACCTGTTTTCAGTTGATTCAAGTGGTGTGGCTTAGTAATGCAACACAAGTCAAAATCTGAGCATGCTTCAAGTCTGCCACATGTGTAATATGATATTATAGAAAAATTAGCTCCAACCACTGGAAGAAAAATGGCTTATTTGTGTCCCCTGTAATGGTGCACTTAAGCACGAAAACACTTACTGTACTTCTGTAATTGATGGGAGTGTGGAAAAGAAATATTTGCATGGCTCTGAGCCAAGAAGAATTTAGTTTAACCATGTTCCTGGAACTTCCCATTATAGCTGTAGTATTGAAATTGCTTATTTATTACAATAGAAGTACTTTTGCATTTGGCATACCTCTCACTGTTTTAAAAGTGTTACTTGTGTTTGGCTATTCCTTTAAGAAGTAGCCCCAAAATACACACAGCAATTCATTGCCTCTCTCCTAAAGAGCAATAGGGTTCTAGAAAAATGAATGCATTAAAACATACATTCAATTTGTCCAAAATCCTGCAAAGTGTCCTTCATTTGCTGGAGAAAGACCGAAAATCCCCAAAAGTGTCAATTTAGGCTGGAGAATTCTTAGGGGAGTAAGAATTCCCTGAGATAATTAGAGAGAGAGCATCAAAAGATGAAGTGGCAAGAACTGAGCTACTATTTCTGCCTTCAAGCCCAGGGGGCTGAGCGGGGCTGTGCAGCCCTTTTTGGTGTCTGCTGGGCGGATCAGCGCTCTGGGCTTTTAGTTGCTGCTGGTTTGCCGGTGAGGCCTCCAGCTCCCCTGCCCAGCAGGCTTAGTGGAAAGGTGCTCAGGGCTTTGTTGACAAACGTGAGGCATAGGAGCTGGCTGGCTTGCACACTGGGTCCTCTGAATGCCGCAAGTTCCCTGTCCTTGTTTAAAGGGAAAAAACCTCTTTTCTGAAGCTGGACACCGACAGTGTCAGCGTGGGGAATGTTACGGCCACAGAACGCAGATCTGGAGTGCCTGGTGGGCATGCTGGGAACTGGTCTCCTGATGTCAAAGCAAAGCACAAGGGAAGAACCCCGCATCATGAGGCATGCTCCTCAGCTATATGAATGTGAAGGGAAGAGATTTTTCTGCTTTTAGTACCAGGGTTAAGTGCAGTGTCATTAAATGCTAAAACCTCACACCCATCAGGATCCTGTATGTACCTGTACTTCCACAAGTGGTGGTGTCTGCCTTCTGTCAGAAATCCTGCATTTCAAACACTCCTTGAAAATGTCTTCTCTGGTGAGGGAACACAGCAATTCTTGAATGATTTGTATTAAAGGTACTAAATTGGTGAAACTGTGCCTAAAAGAGTATTTAGTGGGGATTATAATGAAACTCAGTTTCAAATGTGCCAGCACTTTATTAAGCAAATTATATTTTTTGCGTTTTAGCACAAAGCCACCTCAATGGGCATTCATTTCTAATTTCTGCATGTTTCATTATAGTTTAGATTAAATAATTCCCTCTTCATAAAAGAGGGATATCGCTTAACATTCTGTGGTAACATCCTGAATTGTTAGTCTTTTAGTTTTTATTCCTCTATACCTTAAGGTATTTGAGTGTTTTCCACAATTGCTTTTAGGCTGATTCGGTTGAATCAAGTGTGTCAATTTAAAACTAGTAAGAGACATTCGGTAGGAATACTGTCAGGAGTCCTTGTCTCAGTGTATCTGAGGCCTTTTGAGGCTCAATTGATCCAGCTGAGGCTCAAATGCCAGTAAGAAATGCTTTCCATTAGCCTCAGGTCAAAACATATCTGCAGCCAGCTGTTATGGTACCTGTGACAGGTAGGACCCTCTTAAGTGACAGTGGTTTTCTGGGATATCAGGGCTCTGTTTCAGATGTTTGCCATCTGCATATGCTCTGTCTCTGAAAGCTGCTTTGACGTGAGCTTGTTCTTCTGGCCACCAGCTGTGGCTTTCAAAATCTACGTAAAAATTCTACCTCCAGGTTATAAAGAAATCACTTAAATTATGTTCTTATTCAGCACACAAAGGAAGACTTTAAAAAATAATGCTTAGAAATGTTCTCTCATCTAGGTGAGTAATGAGGGGAGTATGTTCAATTTGTGACCTGACCATTTAAAATTGGAGGTGACACTGGTAGCCAGTTCAGGCATTTGTGCTTTGGCATGGGTGTAATTCTTTGTTCCAGCACTTTGGGTTTCTAATTTCTCCCTTCTTTTAATAAGAGCTGTGTAGGTGAATGTGTCATAGTCAGGAAGATTACTGTGTACCACTGTAGTATACATCACAGGTTCTAAAAAAAACACAATTCAGAAAGTGTTTTATTGGTTGATTAACACAAATACTTTCTGATTTCTGGCTTTGGCCTTTAAAGCAGATTCCTAGGAGTGGCATAAACATTATTTAAATATAAAAACTGAAATGTCATTTCATGCTGTCACCATACATTTGAGACAGCACAAATTAATTTTTATATTTGAAATATATGTGTCTTCTGACGTTTCAGAATTGGTTACCAGAAGTGTAAGGCAGAAAATGTAGGTTAATTCCACCTTTTTTAACCTGCCCTGTAGCCTGCCTGTACCAACCTGCAGCAGAACAGGAGACTGATAAAAGCATCTTCTTCCTCTGCCACTAGCAAAAGTCTGTCTGGATTTCTTGTTTAATGTCATTTTCTGTCTGCCTGCTTGAGGCATCCCTTAGGCAGCTGTTGAAAATACAATAGGTATTTAATTCTGTACATGTTGGTGGAGATTCCTTTAGAATGGCATAGACTGAGATTGCCCTGCATGGCTGTTAGAAGCAGCTTGTTTTCTTTCCAGAAGGGAGAGTTACAGCAATTCTTTCTAACACTTTTGAAGTACATCCTGCAAAGTCTAGATCCTCAGTTACTGAGTTCACTGCTCTTAGAAGTTCCCTCAAGTAGCAGAAAGAAACACAGTCTTACAGCTGATCATAATTCTCACTTGGAGCCTGTTTTATGGAAGATATATGTTTTAGATAGCAGGGGAGGGAGGAAAGAAATTTTTCTTCCTGAAATGCCGAGCTGTATTTTTATAAATCATAGCAAACTTAAAGGATGGGCAGAAATGTAGGTTGTGAAGTAATTCATCATTGTACACCTCTCCCCTTTCATCTCTTACTTTGAAGTGCATGGTTGAACCAGAATACAGAATCTCTTGAAGTATCTTCAATTTGATGAAATAGAAAACAGTCTACAAAAACAGGGTATTAATGACAGGAAATCTTTAGACTGCAGGAATCCCTTCAACAAGGATTCTCATAATTTGCTAGGGAGTTATAGAAGCTCATCAGGAATCAGCATTTTATGAACACAGAAGTATTATTCTTCCGTTTATGTTTAGCTTTGTGTTTCTGTAAAATGCTATGTAATATGGCAGAGCTCCTCAGCAAGAAACAGATTTTTACATCTGGTTGCGACATCTGCATGAGCTATTAATTTTCTGCTGGGGAAAGACCACATGTAGAAAGATGAAGAATCTTGAAGAATCTTAAAGAATCTTAAATGAATCTGATTGCTGTCAATATTTCTTTAATTACTTTAAATGCTATTTCAGTATTGCACTGGCCCATAGCTCATTACTTTCAAATATCTGGTAGACTGTGTGACAGAGAGGAGGATTAGTCTAGTTTCTCAAATTCCTTCTAATCCACCAGTGAGTCCTTGGTGAAGCCTGCTGGGATTTAATTCTTGCCACAATATTTTAGTGCTCAGAAATGTCAATTACATGCATTTTTTGGTACCCTGCAAGTTACCTAGCTGAAATGAGTAAGTGACTGACTGTATTCTTTGATACTCTTTAGTGACTGGATATTCACAGATTAAATTCTTAAAGAGAGGCTTCCTATTATGAAGTCTTGATGTTTTATGTTTAAGATTTTGTTTGGGGAATTTATTTTACTAGGTGACAGGATTTCCCTCTTTTCTTTTTCACATGTTCTCAGAGGGATGTGCTTCCTGTAATAATAACTTGCTAGCATATACTGAGTTTTGAGGTCAGGCAATTTATGCTTTAGTGAAGAGATAAGGTAAAGAATGACTACAGAAAATTTTGGCCTCAAGGAGGAAAGGCTAGATTTTTCGTTTTTTAAAAAAACAGTCATTACACTACGCACATTTGTTAAGTTTCTGCATTGACTTTTATTTGGGCTAGAACCTTGCACCTTAGCTGTGATTACATCTCCTGTCAATAACTATGCACTGGAGTGTATCCTTCTTGCAAGAAGAATGGTAAGTGGAACTGCAGATTTGGAAACCTTACTTTTATATAAGGTGCCTATCAAAATTTGTGTGTAATTTAGAATGAATGAGAATTTTTTTCCAACGAATTGTGTGGTATTTGGTCTCATCTTTGGATATTCTGTAACTATAGCAGTGACACAGTGAAAGTCAGTTATTTGCAATTCACTATTTCTAAAAGCTTTTACAGTTTTTAATGGAAACTTGAATACTAATGCAATTTCATGCAAAATGCTTGTGAATTAGAAGCAGGGAAAATGCAAAAGGATTCTGTGATGATACCTCTGTTCTGAAATGTATTTAGGATTGTAAAATCTAAAATACGGATTTTCACAGGTTTTTCTGACTGTTTGTTGATAGGGTGATGTCAACAAGGATACTTGGCTAAGTGTCCCATTTTTCAGAAGTACTGTATAGGCTGAAAAGAACCATTCTTATCATTTACCTGCATTATTAAGTTCTGAATTTGTTTGAACATTTGAAAAACATTTGGCTAAGCTGTTTATGTTAATGAAAAATGCAAATGCAATACTTTATGGGAGAGAGAGAAAATAAGTGACCGTGTTAGGTTGTTGTAGAAATCAATGGCATGCCTATGTCAAATCTGGCCTCTGCGTCTATGAATGAGTGTGGAAATGACAAGTTGAGGTAGATAAAGCACTAGCTTGAGGATATGTTAGAAGGTATATGGTAATGATACGTAGAATAATGACTTTTCAAAGAAAATGAGCTGCTTCTGCTCAACCTCTGTCATGGAAAGTGAACAAATTGGACATGAAATACTGTTGTGTATAAAGTGTCATTTTTCTGTTCAGCTTGTTAAGAAGCTGTTGAAGCTAGAAGCATAGGAAGCTTGCAAAAGGCTAGAGACTTTTGTGGATGTTGAGAACTTTTGTCACTATGCAGTGTGTTTTCATCGTGAGGGCAGGAGTCCTCTACCCAAGTTACGAACCAGTTGCATGAAGTTAAACAAGAAATTTTCCCAAAGAGAGAATACCTCACAGTTGTCCGTTTAAACAAATGTTCCTTACACCTTTCAATCAATCTTCCTGCACTGACGATATCAATAACTGCATTATTAAGTGTGGAGGTCTTCTTCCTTAAATACAGATGTCTCAGAAGCCCTTACAATGCAAAGAAAAAAGTGAAGTTTTATAAAATTGTCTGCTAGCTGGTTTACTGTAGAAGGAAGGACTGCTGAGGCATTCCAGTGGAAAGTCTAGAACCAAGTTCTAGGTCTTGGCTCTGTCAGTTGAAGCAATTTGAAGCTCTATGCTGTATGTGTGGCTGTCAAGAAGCAGTTTTACCTTTACATAGCATGTGCTGCCAGCCTGATTATCTGGAATATGCCCTTTGGCTGCCTCCCAGTCATCTGTGAGGAATCAAGCATTGTCATATCTTACAAGCTNGTCCGTTTAAACAAATGTTCCTTACACCTTTCAATCAATCTTCCTGCACTGACGATATCAATAACTGCATTATTAAGTGTGGAGGTCTTCTTCCTTAAATACAGATGTCTCAGAAGCCCTTACAATGCAAAGAAAAAAGTGAAGTTTTATAAAATTGTCTGCTAGCTGGTTTACTGTAGAAGGAAGGACTGCTGAGGCATTCCAGTGGAAAGTCTAGAACCAAGTTCTAGGTCTTGGCTCTGTCAGTTGAAGCAATTTGAAGCTCTATGCTGTATGTGTGGCTGTCAAGAAGCAGTTTTACCTTTACATAGCATGTGCTGCCAGCCTGATTATCTGGAATATGCCCTTTGGCTGCCTCCCAGTCATCTGTGAGGAATCAAGCATTGTCATATCTTACAAGCT
>VYXC01007889.1:476548-517817 GCA_013397175.1 Platysteira castanea
AAAAGCTTTTACAGTTTTTAATGGAAACTTGAATACTAATGCAATTTCATGCAAAACGCTTGTGAATTAGAAGTAGGGAAAATGCAAAAGGATTCCGTGATGATACCTCTGTTCTGGAATGTATTTAGGATTGTAAAATCTAAAATACGGATTTTCACAGGTTTTTCTGACTGTTTGTTGATAGGGTGATGTCAACAAGGATACTTGGCTAAGTGTCCCATTTTTCAGAAGTACTGTATAGGCTGAAAAGAACCATTCTTATCATTTTACCTGCATTATTAAGTTCTGAATTTGTTTGAACATTTGAAAAATATTTGGCTAAGCTGTTTATGTTAATGAAAAATGCAAATGCAATACTTTATGGGAGAGAGAGAAAATAAGTGACCGTGTTAGGTTATTGTAGAAATCAATGGCATGCCTATGTCAAATCTGGCCTCTGCGTCTATGAATGAGTGTGGAAATGACAAGTTGAGGTAGATAAAGCACTAGCTTGAGGATATGTTAGAAGGTATATGGTAATGATACGTAGAATAATGACTTTTCAAAGAAAATGAGCTGCTTCTGCTCAACCTCTGTCATGGAAAGTGAACAAATTGGACATGAAATACTGTTGTGTATAAGGTGTCATTTTTCTGTTCAGCTTGTTAAGAAGCTGTTGAAGCTAGAAGCATAGGAAGCTTGCAAAAGGCTAGAGACTTTTGTGGATGTTGAGAACTTTTGTCACTATGCAGTGTGTTTTCATCGTGAGGGCAGGAGTCCTCTACCCAAGTTACGAACCAGTTGCATGAAGTTAAACAAGAAATTTTCCCAAAGAGAGAATACCCCACAGTTGTCCATTTAAACAAATGTTCCTTGCACCTTTCAATCAATCTTCCTGCACTGACGATATCAATAACTGCATTATTAAGTGTGGAGGTCTTCTTCCTTAAATACAGATGTCTCAGAAGCCCTTACAATGCAAAGAAAAAAGTGAAGTTTTATAAAATTGTCTGCTAGCTGGTTTACTGTAGAAGGAAGGACTGCTGAGGCATTCCAGTGGAAAGTCTAGAACCAAGTTCTAGGTCTTGGCTCTGTCAGTTGAAGCAATTTGAAGCTCTATGCTGTATGTGTGGCTGTCAAGAAGCAGTTTTACCTTTACATAGCATGTGCTGCCAGCCTGATTATCTGGAATATGCCCTTTGGCTGCCTCCCAGTCATCTGTGAGGAATCAAGCATTGTCATATCTTACAAGCTGTTGAGCACAAAGAAAGTGTATCAACCGTGCCTTTCTCCAGCCCCACAGAAGGGAAAAAATGAGAATTTTAAAAAATACAAATGAAAAAAGACCACCGCAGAGAAAAAAAAACAGTAATAAGGGGTTTTTGGCTTCATGAGGAAAATGAAGGAAAAGTAGGAGAGGTAAGGAGCTGTTAAAATTATTGTGGTAAATATAATCTGTGAGCCAAAACCATCTACATTTTGAGTGACATTGTGAGATCTGAGGAAAGCATTTTGATCTCAGAGCCCTAAGAAAAACTAGGTGGAGAAGCAAGAATTAATGAGTAAAGTTAGGTAAGAGGCTTGCTGAGTACTTAGCAATCTGAAGTTTCAGTGCTCTGCACAGATCTAATAGTGACTTACCAGGCTTTGCTACAGCTGTAATTTATTGCTTAATTAGAAAAATTGTCTTTGGGCTCTACATCAATAGAATGACCATTAGGGAAAGGCATTTCTCAAACCTACCAAGCCTATTATATGGAAACTACTTAAGAAAAAGCATTTCTGCCTGCATAGTGTTCTGTTTAACACAGCCCTCCAAGGTCTCAATTTATAATTCTGTCTGAGGACCCTGCACAGAAGGCACACTCTTTATTTTGCCTTCAATTCTTCCTGCCCCCATATGTTTTACAATAAATTATTTAGTATTTCATTGACGGAACTATAGGGTGTCTAGTAATAATCATTTTCATTTCTTCTGTTTGATGAGAGCTTAAAAATGTTTTCTGAGTTCCCACACTCTACCAAACTCAAAAGAACATGCAGCAGTTGACATACAGATGTCTGATTTTGTGGGATAAAAGCCACATAATAGATTGCTTTATAATACATGTTAAATAACCATCACAATCACTGCAGTTGGAAATTTATGCTGCATATGTAGCAGACATGGGCAGACCTCCTCAACCCCATGAGCCACATGCCAGGATATTCATCTTCACACGTCAGAGGTTTGGGAGTTGTTCTTGGGCAGTTATTCAAGGTTCCCACAGCTCTTACTGTGAAGATGAGGCACATAACTGGATCTTACCACTCTCTGATGATGCCAACATTCAGAGCCACGTTGGCTTGATTTTACTTGCTTCTGAGATTTCAGGTTATTTTGCTGCCCCTGTGTATAGCCTTGGGATGTGACCTGGGAGCCATCCTTGAAATATTAGAGAACTGCTTAGGACCTGCCACCTGTGGCCTTCTGAATTCCAACTGAGTTCATCTGCTGTTAATAAATACAACTTTGTAAGAAGCCCAAGAATAAGAGTAGGCAGAGATGGCTCCTGCCATATGGAAGATCCTAGCAAGTTCCCCTTGGGCTACTGAGGAAAACAGAAATCAGCATCTGTGCCACCATGGAAGTAATAGAGTACAAGTGATTCCTAATTGGATCACTCAATCAAACCTTCAAAGATTTTTTAAAATGAGATGTATTTTTCAAAAATGCTGCCAGTTGATAGCATGTACTGTCTTACGTAAATGGGTCAAAGGATTGAACAAAATTTTCTGTGGAGACTTTATGTGACTGCAAGGTGCTTTCCAAATTAATTAAAGTCTTATGTTCCAAGGAGAAGAGGTCTAAAGGTGACAAAATCTAGTACTGCTATATAGATCTGCAGTCAGTTCTGGCCACTGTGTCCTAGGGACATCTGTCATCACTGACAACACAATCAGGGAAGTTTTAACTCTAAAAACTAGTGAATTTTATAGAATTCTTTCTTCTCTTCATAACAGTTAAACAAGACAGTCCGAGGTGCAAGACTGAGTTAATCATGCACGTACAAAACAAGACAAAAACCCTTCTTCTGGAAAATCCAGAACGCATAATTTCAGAATTTTGAGAGTAGTCATGATTGGTGAGAACGGTTCACATGATTTTTTCTAGATTGTTAATTAAAGGGTAGGGTATTTCTTTTTAGCTTCTTTTTCTTTGTGCCTATTAAATGCAGCCATGTAATGCAAAGAGATTATATTTCTTCCTAGTTTTTTTAGTAAGTAAAATGACAAAAAAGCAAGTTTGAATATACACTACGTTGGACAAGCATTGTGTTCATTATAATTCAGTTAACATTGAAATGTTAATTGAATACTGCTTATTCGTTTAGATAGTAACTGTAGATTAATCCACAGATTTTTCTAATTGGAGAAAGTTTCATGTTAAATTGGTTCGCAAATTGTTGTAATGTATTATCAGTGTTGTTGGTTCTATTGGTACTGCACCAAGCTCATAACATGATAGTATATAGGATAGAAATGTGGTTTAGAATGGCCCCTGAGTGAGTTTGAGAGTAAATATTTCCATGGTTATTGATGTCTTCAATTTTCGATCTCACTATTGAGAGGAGATACATATGAACATCCCTATATCTAAATTGGTGTCAGTAGTGTGATTTAATGAAGTTATTCTAGTTTCTGGCTCATAACATATGCAATTCTGTTTTTAGCAAAGCACTTTGTAATTTTAAAGATGTTCCTCATTTTATCCTTTGAGTGTTGCTTTAGATGTAATATTCACATATCAGTGTAGCTTGTAAGTAAAAGTACACGGTGATCTTTCCTAGAGCTCAGATACACAAAACTTTATGCATTAAAATGTGATGTTATGAATAACAATTGGAGTTATCTCACATTACAAAAATCTGCCAGTATTTGTCATCCTGTACATCAATGGTTAATTGCTGAACTGTATACTAAATTTTTATCCCACTTCCTGCCTCTTCTAAGCATTGCATACTCAGAATATACTAATTTTTATAAGATTAAAGTTTGAATTTGATATTTATTTTATATTATTGATGATTACTGATGATTATTGATGATTTATTTGATAAACACACAAATTAGACAGATTAGACACCCTCTGTTCCTGTCACCTTGAATGGTCTGCAAAAATGCCTGGAAATCTAAGTACAGAAATCCCAACAATATTGTTGCCCCTGATCCATTAAGGTTGTATATTATGTCTGTGTACAGAAGAATAGAGACAAATTATTTGAATCACAAATTTAAGACATGTTATTCCACATTTTTGTGGTCTATAGATACTGAGAGGAGTGAGTGTCAGAGCAGTGCCTAAGAAAAGGACCTACAGAAACTCAGCCTTCATGGTATTTGCAAGCCTCTGAGTCTGGATCTGGCTCTCTGTTACTCCCATCTTGGCTAATCTCTGAAACAGGGCAGAGCCATGAGGGTCTAACATACCTGCCTCAATAGAATGTCAGATTCCAATTGTGCTTTTTAGTCGATTTCTAAGTACAATCACATTTTTTGGTATGCTGCTGATTAGGGATGAGAAGCAGTTTCATCATAGGTTTTTCCCATTAACATTAGCAGAGTGTTTATTTTAACATCGTCTGTAAGAACTTTATTCTACCCAAAAAACCCCAATACCAACAATACTCAAAATAACAATAGTGGTGTGCAGCTTTTGAATAGTGTTTGCAGAAACACAAACTTCTGTGTCTCTTTTGTGATGGTGGATCCTCTTTCCTTTTTTCAGTCTATATGTGATGATTAGACATTATTGCTAGTTGAGGTTGCTTAGTCTGAGACAGAAGAGGCCTAAATGTTGTTCAGGAGAAGTCTTTATGTTCTGGGAGAAGCCTTTAATAGATACAATTCTGGGTAACATGATATTTTGTTGAGAACCCAGTTATGTGAAAAAGCTACGTTTTTCCTCAAAGTGACTCTTGAAGACACTTATTTTATTTTTTGTCAGTTCTGTCCTTTTTCTCCTTCTGTCTTTTTACAATTACTTTACCTTCAGACACTGGAAGGTGGTAAAAAAAATTGTTAATGTGTCAGGCATCTTTAAACCAGCCTCTGTTTCAGCTTAGTCTTGCACTGTGCTTTGCACTCTGGCTCTGGCTGACTTAATCAGTCTTTGAGACTACTCAGCAAATGGGGTATTAGGACTGCTGAACCATCACTGGTTCAGTGGATGCCACTAGGCCTTTAGAATGGAGAAAATCTCCTTCAGAAAAATTCTTCAGTCCTTCTTCAGAAAAAAACTTCTTTTCCTAACCCTTTTATATGAAACGGGCTGGAGTAAGTAAAAAAAATGAAATGAAAGCAAAGAAATGATTAGGTGAGAGTCCTAAGATTATTTGCGAAGGATAGGACAGTGCTGAGCAGAAGGCAAAATGTAGACATGACACTAATCCATGGGCTGTGCCGGGACCCACGGGAGGAGGAGGAGGAATCATTGCAGAAACCTAGTACTCACTGATTTCTATGCTATCAACCAGTTCTCTTTCACAGGAGTTATGTATGTAAAATTTAGGTTGATAATTGATCGTTTTGTTTGTCTTCCCCACACCAAGATTTCTGATACTTTTTCTACTAGTGGAATAGAGATGGATTTGTGAGCATATACCGAGTTCTTTATAATTTGGGCAATTTGCTACAATTCTGTAGCAATTTGTGCTACAATTGCTAATTGTGCTACGATTTGCCTGTGAGTTTATGTTCGTTGGGCTGAGCAAGTAGATTATTCTGTCCCAGGAATCTTGGTAGATAAAGAATCAAACCCCCAGTTGAATACAAAGTTATCAAAGTAACTGAGTATTTATTTTGTTAGACCTTGTTGCTATTTTCATTGTAACCCACTTTTTAAAAAATATCTGTTCCGTTTATCAATTTATTCACAACTTCTGCATTTTGCTATGACTTTGTTCCATAGTTCTAAGCCCTTAATAAACACATGGTAATTCAGGTGCTTTCACTGTCATTTTTTCTTTGTTGCTTCTTGTCTCAGTAAAAATTATGTTCATTTTTCTCTTGATCAGGGTAGTGCAACACTTACTAAGAAAAGGATGAACACCTTTGGGACTGTTAGATTTTATTTTCTACACAGAAGTAATAGGAGGGTGTTTTCTAGGATTTGAGAAGAATAAAGGGAGTAGAAGTGTGGAAATGTTGTTGTATGTATACATAGATGTTTTATGTATGTGAGTTTTTTGGTTAGTGCAACCTAAATTATGTATGCTAATAAAATGATGGTGTTTGTATAAGATGCTGTTGTATTAATTATGTATGACATGTAGATATCTTAAGAAGGTGTAAAGCTATTTTAGTCTACTGTTAATTTTCTCTGACTTAGTAGTGCTGACTGGTGGAATTGGAACATGACAGAGCTGTTGTTCAGCCTTACATGTTCTTATTCCACACAGAGAAATGTTTTACGCCTTTACATCAAAAGAGTCTCCTTTAGTTTCAGATATGGATCCCGACTTCTCTCTCTCTTCCCCTTTGTCACTCCACTTAATGCCCTCAGTGGGGTTCAGAGTACATCTAAATGATAACACCTTTGGAAAGTACCCCTGAAATAGCTTCTAGGTCTGGAAAAAAGGCAGCAAATCTGCCCTTTTGAAATGATGAGTTACCCTGTCCAATACTGCTTGTGTTGCTTATCAGCACAGAAAAAGAGGAAAAGAAGAAATAGCTAGAGCAGGGGTTGGAGCATGGCTTCACCTGACATTTTCAGGGATAGCAAGCCACGGTGATCTGCTTCAAGAACAATTGTATTTCTGTCTGTTTGCCACAGCTCGAGGACTATCAAGGTAGCTAGGGGTTTGATGTTCCAATCACAGAGGCTTGATAGTTTTTTGAACACAGGGAACTTGACCTAGGCAGTTACCTAATTGGAGGGTAATGCAGGTTGGAGCATTGTTTCTGAAGAGAAGGAATCTGTTTGTATGACACATATCATGTCCGTCTTTATGTGGAGAGAAAAGCAGATAATGCTCTTGGAAAACAATGCGGCTAACCTAGAAAAGGGGGGAAACATAAAAGGAGGGATTCCGAGGTTAATAGTGGTGGACAGAGAGGGATAAGAGTATTTTGTTCTGGTTTTGCATGCTAGTGTGGGTGTTGTCAAAAAGTTTGCAACTGAATGCATTCTTCAAGTGAATAAAGTTGTTCTTCAAGAAAACAACTGGAAAGATTAACCAATCTCATAGCAAAGAAGACATAACTGCTAAATTCAGAATTAAAATTCAAGTCTTTCTTTCTTGTGAGTTCATGGGAAAGGTAGCCTTCTTACCAGAAATTCTTCTTCCTTGTTGTAGACACACATGCACTTGTTTGATCATGCTGATCTGAGTGAAATACATTATTTTCTATGTAAACAGCAGCTGTTCCACATACAGGTCTCGTTATTCTGTATACTTCTGTATACTGTATACTTCTGTATCTTCATAGCCTCACTTATCTAAATAAACATAATATCCTCAAAAAATTGTCTCTGGCATGTTGTAGCTGGCAGTGCAAGGTGTTCCTGTGTATGTATGTGTGTACCCTGTACATGTCCTTTAAAAAAACTTGAGCACTTACATGACAACATAAAAAATTAATTTTAAGCACTATAGGTAAATCTGCAGTATTAAAAGCTGACAGACAGGAAGACATTATTTGACAATCAGTATTTTTTAGGTTCTTCCAAATTTTAGTCCTGCTGTAAGTCTAGTAGTAGAGATGGATACAGCTAAAATTACTGATGTAAGCCTCTCTTTGCAGATCAAGTATATTTGAAAATGATACCTGTGCAAGTGGGCTCAGAGAGATGAAAAGTTTCAAACTTCTAAGTGTGAAGGTCTGAGGAAGTAAAAACTGCTTTACTTAAGTAAAATTTATTTTGAAACTTAAGAAGTCTAGATAGACTTTTGTGTTTATTTTGTCTGCAATTTCTTTGTGCTTTTCTCTGCCACTAAGTCTGTGGACATTTAAGTGGTTCGAGGACCTATAGAATGAGATACCACTGTGTATTACAGTGATAGTTTGAAAACATTTTTTAGATTAATTATATTAAGTGTACAGTCACAAAATTCGCAACTTTATTACGAGAACACAGTAACTTCATCAACAACTGAGCTGTGTTATCTGTTTGCTTACAATTAGATTATTCGTTATATATTCTGTAATTTGCTATGTCTTTATCTAAAAGCAAAGAATAGCTAGACCTAGGTGATGAAAAACAGTGGCAAGCTATATACAAAATATCAGAAGGAAGCACTTCTGAGCAAAATTAGTCCTGGAAGCTATATTTTGCATCTGGTGGAAACAGCATGACAGGACTCCTCCTTGGTTTTTGTACTGCCACGACCAATAAAATGTAGTCAGTAGAGAAAGATGTGCACTTTTTTTGGCTTCTGACTCATGTCCAAAATTGATTTGCACATGTTACCTCGCCTCTTGTTTTCATAAGAAACTGTAGGCTGTTCTTCACAAAACTGGAGGAAGTGGCTGGTATGTTGTCAAGTATGCAGTGAGGTGGCAGGGGTTTTGGGGAGGTCAGACTGCATATGAGGAGCTTGAGGAGAGGTTATCAGTCTCCAATCTCCATTCTACAAACTAGTTGCCTATAAGGGAAAAAGTAAGGCAAAGCAAAGGAATTGCTTTCCCAGCCACTTTTTCTGCCTTGTCCCACCTCTCTTCCTTTTCTGGATGATTTTGAAGGATCCAGAGAGCACCAGATTGTGCAAGTCTATTTCCGTGTTTGCAGTTCCCAAATCTTGCAGTATTACCAAGATGTTTTGATTGGGGCTTTCTATATGGTGTTTACTGTAGCTGATGATTCAGTCACAGCTGTTTCAGTAACTGTTACTGTATCATTTATACATTTCATACTAAACAGACAAATTAAGTTTGGCAGGGACTCATGCAGTAGGAGCTCAAGATGTGAAAGTGGTGCGGGACCCCCTCTCTCTGTGGTGAAACTGCAGGATAAAGAAGGGGGGTTGACTTCAAGGAGCACTATGGTTTTAATTTGTGATATTGTGGATCTGCCATGTCTCCTACCAGTGGAACAATCGAGGGAGGAGTCTCCCTGTCCTTTTCATGGTTCAGTGTGAGGGGAGGAATAGTTTGCTATAGATCTGTGCACAGATGTCCAGACCAGGTTCCCTTATGTTGTAGCATACACTCAGAACATCCTTCTTGTCTGGGATCATGGGAAAAGGCTGGCATTCAAACACTGAGAGAAATTTAAGAGTGCCTGCAGGTAGGCCAGCAGAATTTTTACCTTTTTACCTCTTTTGATGCTGAAGATTGCATAACTGAATTTGTGATTTTTATACTGCAGCAGTTTGGAAACTTAGACTGATACACACGTTTACTGAGGATTTCAGAGTAGTATCATGGAATTCGTTAGTATCAGAATTGCTGGGGCTTGTGCAGAAGGCTCTTTCTGGCTCCATTTTTGCATGCTAGTATGTGTATTTTTAATCCAGTCTAGAGACCGGTGCCAAACTGAATTTGCTAATCTGATGTTTGCTAATCCATATTTGGGGGTTGGGATTCCCCACTCTGTTCTGGGTTACTCATTTCACGAACAGAGATGAGTCATACTCTTCTTGTGAGACTATTAAGACTCTTGGCACTAGAAATGGAACTAAATCACACAGGAGGTTCTGCAGAATCTTATGATAAGAAGAATGCATACAGTTGTCACTGATTCAATTGCTTGGGGGAATAGCTACATCACTTAGTGGTTCAGAATTGAGGAGGCTGAGAGAAAAAGCAGCTTGACAGATGTGAATTTAAATTCAAATTATTGGGACTTAGCCTAATGGTTAGAATTACTGGATTTTAGTTATGAACCCACAATAATTTTAACTACTATAGCACCATATTATGCCCAATCATTGGTAATATGCTCTGACATTAGTGGTGGTAATAATGTATTATCCTTATGCTTTATTATTCATCAAATTAATCCCTTAGATATTTCTTTTAATTTCATTTCCCTTGCTCCTGGAGTTAGTCTGTCTTTAGGCCACTCTATGAAGGAGAACTGCCTACCTTCAGCAAATTTTACAGATTTCTCAGTTACAAAGAAGTAGTTTTTGCTTTTCCAGAAAGGCCTGTGTATTAGCAGAGAACTTCCTCTTTAGAAGATACTTTTTAAGAGAGCTGAAATGTTAGACATACTAACCTTCTACAGATATATTTCTGAAAACAGTATTTAGGAAGAAAAAAGAGTATTTAGGATGAAAAAAATTGACTGTGGTTCTTTATGAAGTGTTTTGTGTTTTCTCCTTTTTTAATTTTTCTTTTCTGCAGGTGTTGCAGAAAATGCAGAAATAGCTAGAACTTGATGCAAGCAGAGTAAGGCTTTCACAGAGTGAAATATCCCATTATGGAGTCACCAACATTATTTGCTACAGCCCCTTCATGGCAGATTTTAGTAGTGACTGATTTACCCCCATGTAAGAGATTACAACCAAGGCAAGCAGGCTGGTAAGGAGTGTCTTCTCTATAAAGCCCTCTTATCTCTCTCTACTGTATAACAATATTTAACAAAACAGCCTTTCTCTGGATACTTTAATAATTGCTAGTTGAGAAACTTCACTTCCAGGTGTTGCATATTTGTTCATTGGGGCTCCTTTCCTGTGTATTTATTTGTCTTAAGCTGTGAGCATAGCTATGCAGGGCTTCAGTAAAGCCAATGCAAAGGTGACGGTGAACTTGTAAGGAATAAGGGTGCTCTCAGAGAACACGGGGGTGTTCTAATTTTAAAGGTGGCTGGTATTTTTTAAACACTCTTACTTATTAGGGCCTAGTTCCTTATTTAAGATTCTCCATGTGCTTATACATTCTTAAAATGCTGTATTACCCGTGATTTTGAAGATGGCTTCAGCTAAAAATATTTGATTATGACTGTCAAAATACTGCTGAGGAAGAATGTGATTTCACAGGACCAGACTATGTTTTCTAAGCAGGTGTTTCCAGATTTTACGCTACTGGTGATCTTAGTTCTAGCAACACAGTCTGAACTGGTCCAAATGTGTGCAGATGGCTTATGTATGTGGGAAGTGGTTTTGTCAGAATGTCTCAAGCATGCTTGCTTGAGAGATGTGTGTGACAGCAGTTCGGTATTCATGGCTGAAATACATTTTAGAGCATAGATTTAATTTAATTTGATAGATGGCAGAAGACATCTGTCGTTTGCTGTTTTTATCACCAAGGACTTGTCTACCCCTACCCCTATATTTTTAAATAATAGGAAAATAGGGGAAAATTAATATCAAAACTTTTCTGACCAGAAAGTGTTGTCATTTTACCTTTTAACCTTAGTGCTGATTTCACAGAACTTTGTTCAAGCCCTTTGTAATTATTTTCATTTTTATTTTATTGTTATCACTTACTGAAAAGAATGGTCTGCTTTTTGTGACTCAAGCATTGATTAATTTGATCCTAATTGTGGAACTAATGCCAGTAATACAGTTCTTTTCATTCCATCAGATAAGATAAAAGATTGCCATTTTCTTCATTCTTCTTATTATTGTTTTAGTAAAGAAGAACAGTTACTACATTTCTCCAGTTATTAGAAGTAAAAGGATTTCACAGAATTTTTCAACGTTAGCTGATGATGTTTCTCATTTGGAGATGAGGAAGTTCCTGACCTAAGTCAGAAGTTATCTGAATAATGAAATAGTTTCCTCTAACCTCTGCAAAAGTTGCAGTATGAAAAGAAAACATTCATAATTCTAATGCATATGTAACAGAGTATTGGGTCGCAGATAGAATCTTATCCTCTTTATTCATGTCTCATCTCATTAAACTGGATCTTGTTCCTATAAATATATCTATGGTTTTATCATAAATATTCTGGATACATGGCTGAGTCATGTTTGCTCTGTATTGGTTACAGTACTGTAAGTAGCCATGCACAGAGCTGGAGAGGGGAAAAGTTGTACTCCACTTTACTTACTCTTGCTACAATGATACCAAAGGATAGACTAGAGAATGTGTTTCCTGAAAAAAAAGCTTGCTTTGGTGGCATTAGACTCAGGAGTATAGGGATGTGAAGTTAGATCCAGTGTTTGGAATCAGATACCAGGTAGTTCAAAGCTGCGCATCTATTAGACTGTTTCTCCTGAACCTCCGTGGAAACACTAAAACCAAGGTTTACAAATGTGTCCTCTGGCCATGGACTTTGGGCTACTTAGTCTAGATGATGCACTGAGGAGTATGCAGGCGATCTTCCACTTTACAGATGTCACGGTTTTCTGGGAAACGTAAGATACATGCCCCAAATGCAAAGGAGGAGACCTCACCCCATCACTCGGTGGATACGCATCACAGACAGCATTCACTTAAGGCAGTAACTTAATGGTAATGTTGTGGAGGGTTTTTTTGGTAGGAGTATACAGCCTGAATTCATATTTGAAGGTCAGAAGAGATAGAGGTGATTATATAAGTACACCGCATTGTTTATTTGTCTTGTACTAATTCTGCTGTGCTGACCTTTCAGCTCTGGAACTGATATGGCCCCCAGGGCTAAGGCAGTATACTTCCTCCAGTTTCAGTTGTGTCTTTCAGAAATAGCTGTGCTAAAACAGTGCTTCCCATAAAGCCTGCAGGTAGAAGGAGAGGATCGAGGTGAGATGGGTGATATAAATTGCCAAAAGCATCACTATCAGAGGTATTAGCAAAAGTGTTTTTAATATGATGTTGTAGGACTGCATCTCAATGTCAAGGTTCACTTTTACACTACAGCACAATCATTTGAACAGTTATTCAAAAGTACTTATGCAAAAATGACATACTATACTACAAGGTTATGTGTGATATTGGTCACTTATCACTAATATGCCCTAGCTTACTCAAGGACCAAGCTTGAGAGGTGTCCCAGTCCAGGAGGAGATCATCACCATGCAGCCCTGGCTGCCTAGCAGGGAGAGCTCAAGGAAGGCTCATATGGGATAAACTAGTTGCCTTGCAGTCAAATTACATGCAGTGGGAGAGGTGTGCGTGAGACTCCTCNCCACTAATCTGCCCTAGCTAAAAGGTCTCTTACTCAAGGACCCAGCTTGAGAGGTGTCCCAGTTCAGGAGATCATCACCATGCAGCCNGACTGCATCTCAATGTCAAGGTTCACTTTTACACTACAGCACAATCATTTGAACAGTTATTCAAAAGTACTTATGCAAAAATGACATACTATACTACAAGGTTATGTGTGATATTGGTCACTTATCACTAATATGCCCTAGCTTACTCAAGGACCAAGCTTGAGAGGTGTCCCAGTCCAGGAGGAGATCATCACCATGCAGCCCTGGCTGCCTAGCAGGGAGAGCTCAAGGAAGGCTCATATGGGATAAACTAGTTGCCTTGCAGTCAAATTACATGCAGTGGGAGAGGTGTGCGTGAGACTCCTCGTAACGCACAACTTCCTGTGCTCCTTGATAAATGAGTCTTGAAAAGTCACCTGCTATTCTTGTGTTACGTGCATGATCGGTGTTGCAAGCTCCTACGGATTGATGCTGACAGTGTCACTCTGATCCTTTATGTGTTTTCAGAGAACAGATTGACACTAGAGGAGTTCTTGACCTGGCTACAGCTCAGGCCTTTACCAAACTGTTGCTGGTTTGGTTAAGACTTCAAGTGCATCCATCACACTGTGGCGGGGGTTTTCACCCCCACCAGGTTCGTAAAATGTTTTATGGCTGTTTCTTGATCTTAGAAAGTCCCATGCCAGAGCCAACAAAGACTGGAGACACCTGCGAGTTCGTGTTCAGGTTGTTTATTTTTTCTTATCTCATAGTGTCTGGAGCTGGCCGAAGCAGCGACCTGCTCCGCCGAGATACATCGCAGGAGTGACGCCCAAGAAGGACGTCTTCTCCTTTTTATCTCTTTTAGGAAAACCAACCAAGTTCTACAACGTATTAATATTTATCAATTTTTGCCAATTAATTTCTACCTTTTCTTAACATGACAGTGCTACCTCCACCAATACCCATCACCATTGTCACAGCAGAAGATGGAGGAGAGAGAAGAAAGAAGGGGAAGGGGCACCGCCCTTTGCCCTCCATGTTTGCTCTTTTTTCTCTCATACCTCCATAAATCTAAAACCTACATTCACCCAGTGAAAGATAAGCTAATTACACATTTTCTTTCCGTTTTGTATTTCTTCCCGCAATGTGGGCAGCTTTCTCCAAGGACACGGCTCGAACATAGAATTCTGGGCTTTCATCTCAAGTTCCGAGACTGTCTGGCAGGGCTCCAAACGCCCCTGGACAGTCAGAGGGATACTCTGGGCTGCCACATCACACAGGGTTTTATGAAACAGTGTATTTATTCCCTTTCTCCCCTCCTGAGTCCCATAGAGGATTGAGTAGCTCTGAGCTGTGGCAGAAAAAAAATCCTCAGAAGTCAGAAGATACAGAGGAAAAAAGGTGAGGCAAGAAAGAAGCATCAGTACTGCTTTGGATATTTTCAGATTTCATTCCCCTGAAGTCTGAAAATGGTTGCTGGCAGGGAGTTTCTTTCCTTCACTTTTGAGTTTGTAGGTGGAGAGGGAACAGATGATGGACAGCAGCAGCTCAAATCTCTGTTCTAGCTAAGCAGTGCAGCACAGTGCTGGGCACTCATCATCAGAGTTGACAGCAGCAGAGATGGGGGTGGACAAATGATACTAGAATAACATGTACATCACCAGGAGTGTGTAGTCCAGCAAATGTGGGAGCTATTCCTGCTTTTTGAGATGCTAACCAACTCCTTAACTTTTAATTGAGATTGGCTGCCCATTACCTAAGGGGTTAACCTGTTCTGTGTTCAAGCCATTTTTTTACACTACTGTAGGAGAGTAATTGTCTGCATTGCACGGTATTTAATTTCCTTGCCTAATTAAACAAGAAGGAGAAGGAGTGCTGTTGTACAAAGAGTAAATTCCTCAGTGATTTACTTCACGTTAAGTAGATTTATGTAGAAATGCGTGTTTTTGGTATGAAGCTAAATGGTTCCTACCTGCCGTGCTATCTGTCTAGATTAGCCATTCAGGTCAGCAGAGATCAGCAGAAAGGTGGCAGCTAGAATTTAATTTAGCTTTTGTTCTTTGTATTACTTTTGCAGAATACTGTCAGTTACTTGTTCAGTTCGGCTACTTGATATCTTTGTTGAACATCTCAGTGGCAGGGGCCAAAGCATGTTCTTCTGAGTGATGGACTTCTGAGCTGCAGTTTACAGGCAGAGCAGGGTGAAAAATCTGTATGCTTTTTCTCCCCTAGCTAAACAAAAAAAAAAACAGCCTCAACTGATTATTTACTGTCTCTACGAGACATGGATTTTTTTAAATGTAAAAAGAATAAAGTCTTCAACTCTTTCATCAGGTAACTATTAGAATAATTGAAGAGATTACAAGCAGTGCTATATTGGGATGCTGTAATTAGTTTTTATTAATACAAGATTGTATATATAGAGCAGCTTTTCAGAACATTATTTGCCTAGTAACTTGACTGAAAGGAAAAATGCAGTCATACATCAGAACTGTAGGGAAAGACAAGAGGCAGCACTGAACTGAGGAAATCACCCTGTATGGACTCATTATTCAAGAGCAGAATAATGTTTCTAGTCTGTGACAGCAGGGAGGGCTCTAGAGTTCTTGTCCATGATGAGGGATTTGCAGTAATATATGTTAACAGTATGGTTTATTTTCTACTAATTTTTATTGGGATTCTAACTGTTCAGCCTGATACATGGCAGAAAAGGACTTACCTCCTGTTTTGATTTTCTTGACCGTAAATCTCTGTACTTTTTTGACATTTCTGCACTCTAAAAGGCTTTGGGGCCTTTTTTTACTTAGAGATGGTCCACACTTGCACATTCACTTCTGCTTATAAATGATTGGGGGGGTTATTAAAGAAGTAGTGATAAACACAAATACATATACATGGAACTTAGCCTCTGATGGGTTTATATTTACTAAACAAAAACAGAAGGCAAAAAGTTTAATGCAGTTATGGGTTGAGGGAAGCAACTGGGAAGGAGTTTTGATACATGCAGTATTTTAAACACATGCCAGAAGAGTGAGAGTGTGATGCATCCAAGCACAGCATTATTGCTAATTAGACAATGATGTAAAAGGGGAAAAAAAATCGATGGTGTCAAAATGTGGACTGACTACCATGCTCAGAGTGTGCTACTCCTCTAAGACCATAATTAGATGACTCAGCTACAGAGTAATTTGGACAGATGGTCCCCATGAATTATTCCAATAACGACTTGGTAAAAACTTCATTACAAGGGTTCTTCACTGAAGAACTCCACGGGTGCCAAGTGAAGCTCTGCACCTGAAAGGCACTTGTGTGCTTGTCTGTTCCCATTCATGTCTGGTTGGAGGTGATTAGATTTAGACACTGATGTAGTTGCTGTTCAGAGTTTACTTGGTGTTATAAAGCAATTGAATAAAGAGATTCACATTACCTCCACCTATACATTAAGAAAAAAGAACATTGAATTGCAGTCTATCGAAGAGTGGTAGACTTAGGAAAATTTAAAGCATCAATTGATAAATTGGATAGGAGAACAAAATTTAAAAAATATTTTAAAACTGTCGCTTTTGGCCAAGGGAGTGAATGCAGCTTGCTAGAGTTGTCTTTTCTCTTTCAAAAAAACCCAAAACTGCTTTCTACTTCACAAATTCCTGGTATGATGATTAAAGAATTTTATTGCATCTGGCAAACCTTGTATCAGTTATACTAGTGTGCTTTAACGTATTGAAAGTAATGTTCTTCAAATCAGAAGGGCATGAGTCAGATTTCAGGGTGATGCATTTCACTTAGATACCATTGGGATTTAAATATCAGGCTTGACTTTAATCTTCTCTTCCATATATTTGGAAGGCTGTGAGCATTGATTTTTACACACAAACACAGAACAATAAGCTGGCTGCCAGAAAATGATTATACCTCCAGTTCTTGTTCACTGACCACTGAACTCTCAATATGTCATAGTTCTATGTACAGGTTAGGGTTTGGTTACATTAATTTAATTTTTTCCATTTCCCATTTTGTCTTTAGTCTCTATTGTTTACATCAGCTGAACTGGCAAACTGCTAACAGTAAAAATATGAAGTTGACTGTAAACAACTCTGGCAATCCCAATGGATCCCAATACTGGTACTTTACTGTTTTCTCAAAGGTAACATATGAAAAGAAGAAAAAGTTAAAAGAATAGCAAGTTTTGATCACTGGTTTGTAGAATATATTCATAACAAAAGAGCTTAGTTTGCAGAAGAGTATAGATTTGGCTTTTGAGCTTGGACCTTTGCTCCCCTCCATCCTGTTTCTTTGTCTTGGATGATAATTACTCATATACTAGGTCAGAACAAGGTATGTGTTGTAAAAAGATAGAAAAAAAGTATGAATATGCATAATTTGAGTTCACCATTTGTCATTTGTCTGCTGGTTTCTTCTTTTTTATATTTCTTCTGCGAGCTTTGTTCAAAAATACAAAGTGGAGAACTTCTAGTCATAATTAAACAGATTAACCATAGAATTTAACTTTACCATTCACAGAACACATAGAGTCTTTTCTCATAATCTGTGTCAAGGGCTGATTCGAGAACATTGTAGAGATCACACATCCATATGGCTGGATTTCCTAATGCTTATAGATAATTCTTTTGGCCTGGGTACATTAGGTAGCGGTGAGTGATCAGTGAATGCAAGGAGAACGCTTCCTGCTAGTTTTATATTTTGTGTATTATGTTGTGACTTTTGTCTTCGTAGTCTTTTGAAAGCTCTGCTTCCTGAGTGTTGATGTGGCAGGTGAACATATTTGACAAGCACTCTGACTGTCCTACACCTCTCTGATAGGACAAGTGGTGATAAATTTGAGGTATCTGCCCATTGACAGATGAACTGCATTAGGTTTTTACCTTTGTATGTTATTAAGGAGTGATAGATCTTCTAAGTTTAAAGTCTATAGAATTTAGTGGAAGGATGTGTGGAAAACAACCTGTTGTGAAACCCGTGTGTGTTGTTAACACAATCCTGCATTTGCTCTGCTCAGTGTGAACTAGCAGTAACTTTACTGGTCTTAGTTTAATCGAATTGTTACAAGCCCTTAGGCTACCAAAACATTTTAGGTGAGACTTACTGAGAGGTGTAACCAAGATTTAGGTATTCAACATCCTTCTTCCCCATAAGCACCACATAGTTGCTTAGTTTTCAGTGGAGCTAGTTTCCTGTCAGATGCTCCAAAAAAAACAAAAAAAACACTACTTGGAATCTGAAAGGCAGAAGAATAAAGTCTTGAGATGTTCAAACAAATGTCTTAATGACATTTTCCCAAGATTATATGTATTGAAAATAAACAGCAAGTATTTATAGGTGGATTTTCTCAGAATTGTTTCTTGTTATTATTGTGTAGAAAGGCAAATGCTTCGCTGGTGTTATATAACATTAAAAAAAAAAACAAAAAAAACAAAAAAAACACAAAAAACCCCCACATTTTTAGAAAAAGATTCATCTTACATGTTTTACACTTACTTGACAAGCAGTTTTGTTGTACAATACTTAGAAGAAAAGCAAGTGCATTTTGGATTGACACCAGAAAAACAGGTTAAAAAAGAAAAATCATCTTTAAATCTTATGCAAAGAAGGTATACATTAGAGAAACAATGCTGACCTATCCAAAAATTATAATTGCATCTACCTTTTTAATACACATGAAGTGTCAGTGTTGTGAATTCAGTGTTGTGAATTAAGTTGTTCTCGGCATGCAGAGTGATAGTTTTCCACATCAAAGTAAATCCTAAAAGCCAGGTCTGAAGAAGTCGTCACAGCTTTGACAAGCCTCTTTGTGCCTGGCTGCCTGGAGGAGCGCTGCACACACCTAACCAGTTGTGACAGAGGAAAGCTAATGTGGCATGTCTTGTTTGCCTTGATGGCGTGAGAAGTGTTTTCTCCTCTTATACAATACAGAGCTGAAGAAACAGGGAAAGTGACCTACCACTATTGGTGCTTTTACATGCAGAGACAACTTAGATCTCACGTTTTTACTGCTTAATGCCACCACATTTAAGACATCAGTTTAGAAAAAGAAATTTGAACAGCTGAGCTATACAATAGCTCAGGTATTTGCAAAGGTAGCATAGCTAGAACATAGTGTAAGAAGTTGGTTTTAGTCATGTTTTAGTAATGTACTACCAGTGAATAGGTATTTCTGGAATCTTACTGTATTCAGCTGGAAATACATAATGGATGGTAGCCATTTTTATTGTTGTATTAAGTGTATTTCCAAAGCAGCTTCAGGATGTCAGTACAAAGGCTTTTTAATGATCTTTTGCAATAGTTTACATAGATGTTTTGGTAATCCTGAGAAAATGCATGAGCATAATCTTTTCCATGCAAGTTTCACCATAGCTATAAAAGCAAACCTGGTCTTAGGTTTAGCAGTCCATTTGCAGCTGACTATGATGAAAGGTTTAGCATTTGGTGGAAATGAATTTAACTACCATTATCTTGTAAAGATGTTTGCTTTCTGCAGACTTTGTAAGAAACAATGACAAGTGTGGAGCAGAGACCTTTGGGATTGTGGTCCAGGGACAAATGCTCATGTAAGCTCGTGCCCTGTTACTCAACACACAAGTTGTTCCATGTGAATGAGGAAAAAGCTTTGCTTGGAGTTTGACTATACCAGACAGCAGAAAGTTCACTCCTCATTCCAGCTGTCTCTGTTTCCTGTTATTTGAGGCCAGTTCTGGGGGAGGTTATGTTGAAGACTTAGTATTGGTGTGATTAACCTTACCTTTAGGAGCAGAGAGCACTGTCGTTGCTTATCACGTGTCCTGGAGTGGAGCAGGGAGAGAGAGACACAGGAGGCAGGGAGATGCAGCTTGAAGAAGTGATTTATTTAATTATTTACAGCTCTTTCATAGGATAAGTTTCTCATGGTTTAATTGGTTAATTCCTTAACCACCCCAGGGGATGATTGGTCAAATTATATTCACAATATTTTTCTGCTAGGACTATAAACAATTGGCAGGTGTCCATAGTTATCAGAAACTGTACAGATAACTTCTGTGAGAAAGAGAACTTTCTCACAGGATTAAAGAAAAGCAGAAAAGTTCCTGCAAGCAGCAATTTTTGTATCCACAAGACCACAACCAAATCAGTTTTCATTTAGTGTGAGTCAGGTGGTGATGTACAATTAACTGGTCGCACGTCTTACCTGAGACCAAGATGGATACATACAAAAAAGGGCAGTTCTTACTGCTTCCCTCACCCCCTGGTCGATGTAATCTCATTAAGGAAAGCTAAAACCAAATGTATTTACTGTGCAATGTAACAGAGAAAATAGAATATAAAATACATTAACAGGAGCTATACTGAAATATGACCTTTCTCTAAGGTGTCTTTTTTTTGCTCTTTTGTGACCTGTGGGGAAAAGTACATACTAGTTTGTGTTCGTTGCTACTGTTATTTCCTTAGAAAGAATAAGAAACTTGTTTATTTGTATGTAGTTCCTTATCCAAGTTTATTTCAGATGGAGTCCTTTAATCTTTAGTTATTTCTTAAAATGTGAAATAGGTCTATAGAGGGTCTCCCCAGGATAACTCCAGCAGTATGAACCTTGAAAGCTTTCAGTGGAGCAAAATTTAGGTTCAAATATTGAGTCTCCTCAGTGGTGATTCAAAATAGTATTTTGAGCTGTTTATTTGGTCTGAGTTGGTCAAAACCAAATGCAATAGAAGGATGATGTGACTAGAACTGATTTTGCACTTAGCATGTGTGTATGAAATAAGTATCTTAGCTGGGGGATCAAACTCAAGCTCTGAAGTGAGCAGTGTTCCCTGTAGATGGGTGATGAAAACGTGGAATTCACAAACACAGAAAAAACACACACAAAATAAGGGCCCAAAAATGTACAGGTGCAGCTTATCTCCTCTTCTACTTCCTTGCCCTCTGAATGTTAAATCAGCTCAGGACTTCTTATCTCACACCTATTTTCCACTCAGTTCCTGTCCATATTTACAGCAATACTTATTTAGCCCAGTTATTTTCACAAAAGTTTGTTTCACTGGATCCAATGCTTTCAGCAAAGTGGCTCAAAATAGGTGTAGCTTCAAAATCTAAGTCTTAAATTACCATGATTAAAGGCTAAGTTGATGTCGGAACAACTTTGCAATTTTACTGCTTCTGAAGTGATCTCCCATGAGACTAAAAGAAAAACTAGAGAAGAGTCAGATATTGACATTTCCAGGCCAAAGATTAATTCAGATGGCCAGATCTGTCAGGTGGTGTGATCACGGTGACTGCGTATGTTGTCAGCGTGAAATGGTATTTCTATCCTTAGATTTTTAAGCCTATCAGAAAATTGTGAAACAACTGGAAAGCTTTGAATAGTCCACTCCCAATTCTTACCCAGTTACTTTATAGATTTGCTATCTTGGGAAATAGTGCAGTGGGAAAGGTTAAGAGATCATAATGTGTAATGATTTGGAATTAACATTCAGAATAACCACCACTTTCATGCCATGCAATTAAGATAATTTTTTTTTTTCTTACACCCTTTTCCTGAAAAAACACTCCAATCAAATTAATGGAAAGCCGTACAGTCATTTTTTCAGCTGCAAGGACAAAAGTAGTTGTCAGAGATTAAAACTAATAGCAACATGTCTGTTTTGAATGGGGACTGGCTCTGAAAGCCCATTTACTCATTTCACTCCTCACAATACTTGTTCTGGCCTCTCTTACGATGATTGCTGAGCTCACTGTATATCCCACTGCTTCACTTCATTGAAGGATGACAAAGACCCAAGCTTCTGATTTTCTGGATTCATGCAGCTCCTGGCTGTAAAATCCATTTGCTGATTGTTCTATCCTCCAGGGCCAAACTGTAGTAAATGTATTCTCACTGGATGTGATTTCACAACAAAATGCTAAACTAATGCAGTGCTCTATTCTAGTGGAATGATACTTAATATTGTTTTGTATACTTCAGCAGAAAACAGAGCTGGGGGCATACTAGCACCAAAACACAGCTGCATTGCTCACAGTGGTTTTTAATCATGGAGCTCACTGGCATTGTCTCAGGGTCACAGCAGGTCTCACTCTGGCAGGTATTTGCTGGGGCTGCTATCACAAAGTCTGGACAGTGCTATGAGAAAATGAAAACAGGATTGCCAGCTTCCACTGTGCTCATTTGCAACCTTTTGACTGTCAAACGTGTTTTGATGTCTTGCTCTCAAAACCTGGATTTGATGCAGGAAGCAGTTGGGCATGTTAATGTTTCATGGCTTTCTATGTTATCTGGAACAAACAAATTGCGTCCCTTTAAATGAAGTTATGGTACCTTGCTTAATGGCAGCTCCAAAAGTGTTTGTCCCTGCAAAATGAGGAGTCCTGATTCAGCAAAGGGTCTCTGTCCCAGATTCATTGCAGTTCCCCACTGAAATGGAAAGCAAAGCATGCAAAATTCATAGGCTCCTGTCTAGCTACACGCAGTGGGTTTGCAAAAGCATCTATGATTCTGAAAATTGTAAGTATTTTTGATGGGACTTGAATATTTAAGTTCTTTGAATGAGAGTGGTTTTTAAAAATTTTCCCCAGTTTCATCCCTCTTAACGACCACTTGTTAGTGATCTCTGTGATGTCTTACGGCTGTTTCTTGATGTTAAAAGTCCCATGCCCGAGCCGTAATGTGGGCAATGGTCCCAAGGGCAGTGTTCGAAGATGGTATTCTGGGNATTTCATCCCTATAGCTGACCTATAACCTTTGTATTCTTTTTAACTGGTAGGCTGCAAATAAAAATGAAATCAGAATTAATTAGATGTTTTACCTTAAAAGGAACTCCCAACTTTTCAAAGTGGAATTTAGAAGAGAGGTCCATTGACCCTTGCACACAATGATGGCAATTGTGGTGGAGATATTCCTGGTTTATTTCATTCAAATTTGTGAGGAAAATCAGGCCTAGAGAGTTTGCTGCATTTTCTGGACTTTTGAAGGTGAAGAAGCAGAAACTGATCCTGCATGACAGCTCAGTGATGTGAATCGTTAAGGACTGGTGTTGATTTCATTACAACTCTTTGGTCTGCAGTGAAATTGCTCCTCTGTAAATCAGCTGAGAGTTAGGCTGCAACAACATAGGCAAGTTCAAGTCACAAGTTTTGCTTGACAATAAAAGCAAGTGCAGACTAACACAATATTTGTAGAGAAACATTGAAATTATGATTTGCCCTATTCACTACTACCATGGAAATACTAAGATATAGATTCCAAGTATGAGCTAAGAGGGCAAAGCAACCAAAATAATTCTGTATTTTGTTTATTTTACCTCACATCACCCAACTGAAATAAAAAGTAGAATTTTCTAAGGAGTGTGTGGCATAACATGATAAATTTGCTGCTGTGTATGATGAGAAAGTTTTTGGTTAGGTGAATTTTAGTGATGAAAGACTGTCATGCTGCCAAAAGTTATTCCATGATTTTATGACTTAGAAAAAGTTGCTTTATAATCCAGGTCCTGGGAAAATAATTTATTACATCTTTTGAGCAGGAATTTTTAATGTCGATAGAACTGAAGAATGTTGTTTGCATTTTTATATTTTATAATTCAGAAACAGCCTGAAGGATTTTTATGACTTTTTTTTGAAGTTCACATGAATAAAATACAGTTCTGTCAAGAACTTGACAATTCTGTCGAGGAGAGGTTTTAGCATATATAGTAGTATTGTTACAGATCTTTTTATTGCTTGGTGCAATTTACTTAGGAAAGTAACATCTCTCAGGGCAGGATATTTGTGTCAGCTAAAGAGTTTATAGTTTATTTTGGAAAAGGACATTCTATTACATGAGCACTGAGCCAGATCTTTTAATTAACTTTTAATCACAGTAAAACCAGCGAGTATAGGTAAAATTATCGGGGCAATACTGATGCAGTTTTGTCAGAATAGATGTTTTTGGAAGACCTTGCTTTACATAAGTAGTGTTTTTCAGCAGTGCATCTGTAGGTGGGGGATAGAGGCACGTTGAGGGGCTGGGAGTGGGCAGAGATCCCTCCATCAGCATCCCTCTGGTGCAAGAGCTAGGGAGCACTGGGGGAAACTGGCAAGAGCTGAGTTAAAAACATTGTTTTACACAGAGGAGGTATTGTACTTCTGAAAATGATTCCCACAGGGTGTTGTGAATTCTCAGAGTTTAAAAGTGTGTCCCTTAAGTCAGTGGGAGGCTGGGTTAGTACTTGGAAGAGAAAGTCATGGTGGGTTAATAAGTAGAGGGAAACAGGAAATCTCTTGAGCTAAAAATAGTTGATACAGAAGTGTCAGAGGTGTTTATGTCCACTGCTGGAACTGGTTTGAACCAGTCTTTTTATTTTGGTTTTCTAATGGAATTAAATGCTAAGACAGTTTGTTTTCCCTGGGATGCCGGATGAGTTGGTGAGTAGTGATAGTGTAAAGGTGAGTAACACATAGGGGTCTAATAAGGCAGTGAATGGGGCCCACATCAGACTATCACAAAAAAGACATGCAACTGGAATGTATATCAAACCCTTTCTGATGCTGGCCCTTGACTGACTTGTTGGAGGGAAAAGGAAAGTGGGTTCATATTCATTAATATTCTTTGTTTCCAATGCTCTAACAGCAGAATTTTCCTGTATGGTTTTACCTTCATAACAGTGATTACTCAAACCTCCAACTAAAAAGAAGGGAAGAAACTTAACAGCATTTAAATTCAAAGAGCAGAGCAGAATTATGCCTCTTCTTGTGAGATGCCTGTTCAGTATTTACAGCAATATTCTTTGACAGTCATCCAGAAACAAGTGCTAGCTGTGGATTTTCATAAAGTACTGTGTCTTTAACCACAGGTCTCTTGTGGTTAAAATTTCTTCCTGCTTTATTCAGGTGACTATGTAAATTCTGTAGCTGGGCCAGTGGAGTTTAAGATCTGGGGCTTTTTGGATTTCCATATGTACAAGAACAAGAAGTGAAAGATAACTTTATAGACAGCCATTTTTTGATCAATAAATTTTGGTGCAAAGTTTCACTTGCAACATAATCTTTTGAAATACATGGTTTATTATATATTACCATTGTTGTGATTTTAACTTTGCCGTTATTTCTTCTTGTGTGCTATTTTTATGCAACTGTCAGATCCCCAGGTTAGAAAAACCCATTGGCTAGAATCCTCCTATTAACCATATTTTGCTACTCATCTTACTGTTTCTGTTAATTTATCATGGAATTTATTGCTTTAGATCAGAAAACTTAATTGAGCTCACATCTTGTAGTATATGTCTTTCTTGTTAAGACTATGTTAAAAATTATTCCCTCCTGAAGAAAAAGCATCCACAAAATTATGAACATGAAAGCAATTAAAAGGGTTGCAAAAGTAGGCATTATCAGTAGATGACACAAGCTCTGTGGTGCAGCATTACTTGTACAGATTCCATTTTGAGTGTCATTGTGTCAGGCAGAGATTTGCATTTTAATGGAGAAAGCATGAAATGAGGGGCCTGTACCTGTTGGATTGTTATTTGACAAAGGGGCTTTGTTCAGAGCCCAGAGTGTTTTGCTTTGAAGAGCTGGTGGTGAAGAAGTGCAGGACAGGTCTACACTTTGTTGCTGCAAAGTGGGACACAAGGGTGTATTTGTGCTTCACACATACATGCACCTCTTAAGATTTACACTTCTCTTCAACTGCTTGCCTTGGCAAAGCTGAATTGGACTGTGGTGTGTTGAGTAGAAATTGCTTCAATCCATGAGAGAAGTGGAAAATGCAGCTTCCCTTGCACGTCAAAGTAGGTATAGAGGTAGCCAGAGGATTCTGCAGAAAGTCACCCTGGGAGCTACAGTTTCATCTCTCTTAACCTCAAAATGGGAGAGTGGCTTTTAATTCCCGCTTCTTCCTTTAACAGTCCCAAAATTGTTCCCTGTAGGATTCAGTGTTTCATGTCTATCTACCCTTACCTGGATTTTACTACTCTTTAGGTTTGGGGGGTGGGTTTCACTCTCCAAAACTCTGTAGTGTTGTTAGGGAAATGAGGCAGTTTCATTTTTGGGGAATTGAGGCAAACCTCATGCTCTATTTGCAGGCTTTTGGAATGCTGTGTTAATCTCCTATGTCCAGTCACCAGCTGGACAGGGAGAGCACGGGTGCTGTGTTTTGGACTGGGCTGCATAAGCATTCAGTGAGCTGATTTAGATGTTTCTGTGCAGGAGTGACACTCCCATGCCTGTCTGCGGCTACTTCACATTGACTGTGAAGTTTTAAGTGGCCTTGATTGTAGACAAAGCAAGAGCTTAGTAGAGACTGCTTTACATCAGATAATATTTTTAGTTTCCTTGAATATTGAGAAAAAGAGAGAGTAGCTGCTCTCTTGCTTTAACTAGGATACCACTTTTCCTCCCAGTACACTGAATTGGTATTTTGGTAAGATGGGACTCTGAGAGTGTGTGATATAGCTCAATATGTAGGCTGAATGCAAAGATAATATGAGAGCAGAAGAGAATGTGAACAGAGCTTTGAAGCGACTTCAATTGATCAAAACCTCTGAAACTAAACACAAGGCATGTGTTTGACTGCAGCTCTGAGACTAGTTGCCCCCAGAAGACACACACACCAATCTTTCATGGAGTTGTTGCATTTGTTTCTCCTTGTTTTCCCCTAATATAGAGTAATTTGGGATAAAAGTACATTTTTCACAGGGAACAAAAAAATCTTACTGGCAGTGTGAATGTTATTCCACTGTGTCAGAATTAGCAGTCTGTGCATCAAGGAATTAATAGTGATGTGTTGGGACAGTGGGTTATGCAACCGCTTGTAGAAGTTGTGTTATGTATCTCAGTTTAAAATCAGTTAAAATAACACTCTGAACAATATCAGTAGCCACGAATATAGTCCCATAAATCCCTGAATAATAATTGGACTTCTAGTCAAGAGGTACAGAAGTAAATAAGTGCATTGGTATTCTCAGTTTAATTAAAGTGTCAGACTCTCGTAAGGCAGCTCCTCAGATGACATCAATTGATTTCAGGACTCCAAATCGCTGTCTGAGGATCTGCCCCACAGAATATAATACAGTCAAGGGTTGTGTGCACAGTCACAAACATTCAACATTTTTAAGCTATAATTGTTGCTTAGAGAGAGCTTTCTGGTTTAGGTTTATATAGTATCACTGCCTACTGTGTTAACTTCCAGCTTTCAGCATAAGAATTGATAGCAATAATAAGGTCCCTTGTGGAACTTTTATCTCTTCTCAGTGAAAATCCTGATGGCTTTTTTTTATTCTTCCCTTTTTTTAATGCTTTATTACAATTTCATTATTGTTTCTCAGTGCTAACTGAGGTGGGATTTTGGGAGGTGGAAGCACAGGTACAACAGAGACATAATGCAGTGTGTTGAATGCCACAATATAAATACAGAAAGGAATTTGTTTTCAGAAGGAGAGAAAACTCTGCACTGAATATAAGCTCATAAATCACACACACTGCTATCCTTTTTAGTGTCATCATCTTGTTGGTAATCTTGAAGAATGCTAACACCAGTAATGGGGAAAAAATCCTAGCCTTGACCTAAATTCCCACCTGGCACGCAGTTCCTGCTGATGGCCATGGTGGTATGCTTGGATGCACACAGTGCCTCATGGCCCTTCACTTCTCGGTATTAAATGGTTTTCCAATCAACCTGCAGACCTCATTCCCTTCTAGCACTGTGGAGACATTAGTGACGAACACATGGCTTCCAGAATAAGAGTCTCTTGTGAGACAGCATCTGAAAAATACATGGAGGCTGTATTTACCTTACAGGGCAGATACCCTGCAGGGTGTGTCTCAGTCTGTATTCCCAGCCAGGGTCTCTGGAAGTCCTCTTGGTGGGAAATGTGGATGTACATGTGGGAAGGGAGCAATTGCGCTTGCTGGTCAGTCCCATCTGTGGTCACTGGAAGAGGTCTAGACAGATGACAAAACCTGCTTTCCAGACAAAAATGGCCTCTGGAACAACAATCTTGAAACCATTTCATGTGCAAGTTCATTCTGTATCCTTCCATCTTTTTTAGCTATTTTAAGTTGCTTTTGTGTATCTCTATCAGCTAGATTATTTTTAACACTGTTGAGACCAGAGTTTTCATGCCTTTATTCACTGTCAGTAGTCTTTTATCTTGCAAACACTTGCATTGTAAAGTACAAGAATATAATACTATCAGTTGAAAATGAGGCTGTTGTAAATAGTTGCTACAGTAAAAATTTGTTGAAACCTTTTGAAACTCATTTTTGAACCTTGCACTTAAATCATGGCTCAGCTTACTGCTAAATTAATTTTCTATTCCTTTTGAGTTGTCTTTTTTTTTAAGGGCCTGATAATATTTTCTCCTAAATTGTCTACTAAATTCATCTCCTGATGCTGTAGGAGTGGTGTCAAATTCCTGCTGAAGACTGTTGAAAAACCCCTCTTCACTTATTTGGTAGACAGGGCAGAAGCAAGATTTTTGCCACAGATCTTTAACAAACAGTCTGCTGTCTTTGTTTTATAAGTTATTCCCTGTGCTTACTTGGAAAAAAGAAGGTAGTGATTTCCATGTGGTTAGTTGGAGAAAAGAAGGTACTGGCTTTGTGAGGAATGCGTGTTGAGTGGTGTATCTGCAAGGTAAACTGGTAGCCAGTGTTCTTGGCATCCCAAGCAAGAAGAAAAGGGAGGAATCCAAAACAAAGGCAGGGCAGCATTTTGTATTGCAGTTATAAAATTCATGGCTGGACATAGGGAGGGGTTTGAAAAATGTTTTGTCACAGTCTGGAACCACTAACAACCTCTCTAAGGACATAGACTGAGACACGAGTCTGGTGCTCATCAAATCTCCTGTTGTAGACAGTTTTTGCCTGCAAGAATCAAGGAAGAGAAAAAAAATTGTCTCATTTTCTCTTAAATTCTCGATACGCCACTTGTGGATGCTCAGGGACTCTAGAACAATTCCGGTGAGATGGGGGAAATTCATGAGGCTTAAAACTAATAACTGGGAAATAAGCATCAGGCTACAACTGCAGATTTTGAGGAAAAAAGATGTAAGATCAGGGAAATTTGAAAGATGCTGTGTAAGGTCAAAATGTAACGGATTTGAGTTCTGATGGAAACATCAGAACGAATCCACACATACAAGTCCATCCATTTGCTACAGCAAAATACAGCTGGCACGACTAGCTTCATGTAAAACAAAAGCACCTGCTCAGAACATGTTCTCCAGGTTTGTTTCATGCTGTTAAAATGGGAGGGAGAGGGTGGGCTTTGGGTTCAGTTGTTGTGCAGCATGGGACTTCTCTTCAGTGCTGGGAACAGAGTCTACAACAAGCCTGTGAACATGGAGCTTGGTTTCTTTCTTGGCAGTTTTTTGTTCCTATATTGTTATAAAATCTACCAGGGAGAAGAGGGAGAGTATCTGCAATGCCAGAGAGCAAAAATAACAGGTCATTTTAATTACAGTGAACATGAATTTAGAGTGATATTTTCCAAAAAGTTGGCTGTTACCCCAGACAGATCATTTTTTGAGTCTGAAACACAGAGGAGTAGTAACTTAGCAACAGATCAGCTGGTGGTACTTGGCTGACCTAAGGAGGCTGATGGAAGAGTCCCCAGGTGAAGAGGAGGGGGTTATAAAACAAAAGTGCTTGAAGTAGCAAGGTTTGGAGAAAAGAAAAAAAAGGGAACAGGTTGCCTTAAAAAGGGGAAATTGGTGCCCTTTTCTCAAGAAAAGCTGTGTGTTGAACCTCTAACCTAGCCCCAAGGAATGCTGAGATATAGCAAGGAATTTGAAGTGCAGTAGAGCATGCCAGCATTTGTTGTTTCACAGATATTTGTACTTTTTTTATGTTACTTCATTAGGTAAAGAGTCTAGACTCCTCGAAAAACTGAGAGATTGTATGAACTCTAAATTGTCCCCTTATGCACAAGGTTGGAACTTGTGACAAATGAATGCCTAAGGAAATACGGGGTTTCAGGAGCCAGCCCTGCTCCTGCAGCCCTCACACTGCAGTCCTGGGAAAGGTGGTAACTAGTCTCTGCCAAGCAAAAGCACTAGAAAAAGAAACTGGAGCATTTGCAGGAATCTAAGAAATTGAACCAAACAGCCTAAACATTTTGGGACACCGAAGAAAAGATGTGGCTATCTGGTGTAGGATATAATTAAGACCATATAGCACTTTGTATAAACAGCTAAGAACTCTAGTTATCAGAAAAGGCACAGAATTTCATTCTTCTTTTGTTTATTAAGTTGTGGGTTTTTAGTACCAGACATTTCAGCTTCAGCTTTTTTTTAAAAAATCATCTTAGAATATGAGGCGAGTGGAAAGAAGTCATTTTCTCTCTGTATTTGGCAGAACCTTTTTTTAAATATATCTGCAGTGATAAAAATGCAGGAAGATAGTGTCTATATTGTGAGTCTGAGTAGAAGATAGCATACTTTTCTTCACCACTGTAGCAATTTTCCGGTGCTAATTCTTGGCTTTGGAAGAGGAAGTTAAAGTGGTGGTGTTTGTGGTTGGCAGGAGATAAAAATGGCATCAGTTCTCTGTGCAAAACTTGTTTGCTTCAGTTGAAGTTAGGGCATGACTTGTATACTTCTCTGTATTTGTAGGAAGTTGCCTCCCTGTGTTTATACCACTGCTCTTTTTGTTGGTCAAGGAAGGTTGCTGCTTTTATTTTGTGTGCACTGAATTTTCTTCTGCATCAAACTTAGTCAGTACATCAGGATGGCTCGTCTGCTGCTCACTGGAGCTCCCACAGGATCTTCTCATTTCTGGCGTTTCCAGCTCTTTCCCAAGGGTCACTGCAGCTATCTCCAGATACTCTCAATGCCTTTTTTCTTTTTGAACCCCAAAGAAGAAACAAAAAATCTTGTCTTCAGCTTGGTCTGCTAAGTGTGAAGGGCTGGAGATGGCTGTGCTGTGTGGAGGTTCCCCCGTGGGTGGATGGGCCTTGGGAGCTGAAGCATGGTTGGGTTGCACGGGGTTTCCAAGCTCCCTGACGCTATTGTACCTAAATCCTGTTCCTCATTGGTCTTTTCAAATGTAACTCTGCCCAGAGAATCCTGTACTTAGGTGGGTGTTCACATGATTGGTGGGCAGTCTTTTGTGAGCAGTCTGGGCAGGCAGTTTGTGTAGCAGTCTGTCTGTGCCAGGCCCAGCCATGAGGCTGTGAGGAAATAAAACATCTATGAACATCTATCAAGATGATTGTTCCCGATTCTTTCTACGGGCCAAAGCTGTCTGCCAGGGAAGGTTGCAGAGATCCCACCACAACAGTGCTGCTCTACTGATGTTTAAGGAATTGCTACTTTTGGAAGTACTGCTTGTAACGTAGCAACTGTTTACCTTCAGCCACAGATGGCACAAGTGGTGTCATAAATATCCCGTGTGTGTACAAACACAACTCTCTTTTCATATAAGGAACATGAACTATCTAACTTGTCAAATTGGAGTTGTGAGGGTTAGCTTCTCTTAAGACTTCCTGAAGAGAAGGCATAATATTCTCACTATTATGTTGAAAAGCAACATAGCTTGATTTAAATGTTATTTTTTCTTGTTTTATAAATTGCTTTCTTTTTCTTAATGATTCTCCATTTTGTCTCTCTCTGCTTCATTTTCTCTGGTTTTGGTGGCTATTTATATTTTTCTGGCAAATCTTTCGGTGGTTTAGGAAACTTTTTTTCTCTTTTTTTACCATTCTTGTTTTCCTTTTTCCTTTTTTCACATTTTTCTGTTTTTCCTTTTCTTCTTTCCTTTTTCCTTTTTTTTCTTTTTTGAAAATGTCTGTTGTGTTGACTTCTGTGCTTAAAACATGGCAACAGCCGATAACAGTGACACCTTTACTACTGAATATAGAAGAGAATTAGGGTTATTATATATTTTTACCTTGTAATTCAGTGAAAGCCTGTTCATATATACTCTGCAGAGACTTGTCTGTGACTCAGATATTCAATGAGACGTGATGATGCAGATGAACTTCTGTAATTACAATGCATTAATACATTCTGTATGTTATTTTGGAGTATGCACAGAATTTTAGGCTGTGATATCTATATTCACAGCCTAAAATATATGATTCTATATTCTATGGATTAATTTGACAGAAAACTACAATGAAAAACCCAATGTCTTTCAGAGAGAGGCACCCTTGCTAGATGCTGTGTGAAACAAAAGGTTTACATGAAGAATTTCTCTGGCCACTTTTTTCTGTTTCGGCTATATAGGACATTGCCTTAAAATCTGCCGGGCTGGTAAAGGACATTCTGGTATACTGATCACATAAGAGACCTTCCAAGCATTAAACATGAATCAAGAGATAGCTCATTCCCTATTTTTTTTTTCTGTTGCTCTTAATAGGTTTCTCCTAGTTATTTGCCTCCATTTTAACTCAATGGGTGCATAGTTTGGCTGTGAGTTTTGGGATCCACAGTCTGCACTGCGAACTGTGAGGACAAGTTATTTGTTTAAGCTTCTCAAGCTGTTTGGAGGCCAAAGAGCCTCTCCCCAAGCCCTTTTTGTGCCATTACTTTGGAGTTCTGCCGAGCTCTAGTTTACATGGGCTTCTGCTTCTTTTTTCTTACATTATCAAAAGCCATTTGGATGTTGCATGTTTCTTCTAAACAAGGCATTTGCATCTTGAACATTGATAGTGTTTCATTATATAAGGCAATCAAAAAGTTAAACTGGTGAGGAAGGAAAATCTGAATGTCCTGACTGGTTAAACAGCTGAATATGTAGAGCAAAATGAAGCGAAATGTAAAAATGTAAATAAAAGCTGTCCCTAAAGCTTCTAAATTGTGTACTTCACTGAATCAGGCTGAAGAGTCATAGTTGCTAGTTCAGTATGAGGACATGGGTTATGATGAAAAACAACATCGTATTTCCTTAAATAATCTCTTCAGGTAACATTTCTTTTCCGTCTAAGATGAGTCTTTTGTGTTAACTTTGGCAATTTCCATGGTATACTACAATGTAAAAGTAGTTTAAGTACTAAAACTTCCTCTCCCTGGAAACATCCATGCCTTGTCATAGAAACAAGGTTGTCATTCATCTATTAAGATTTTAATTGGGTCAATAATAACCATCCTGAGTTTCTACAATGGAGAACTGCTGAAGTGTAAGAACGTTGGTTCAGTGTCTTATGTTAAATCATTTGTTGTTAGACACTTGTCCTGCTTTGAGACAAATTCAGAGGAATGTCCACAATGAACGTCCTCTGATAGAAGGCAGGTTACAGCCACCCCTCCCCCACCAGGTTCAGAAAGACTGTTCCTTGGAGGAAAGTGAAAAAAACCTATTTATTTAACAAGCAGAGTGCACGCAGGCATGGAAAACAAAGAATAACGCTAAATAATAAAACCTCTCACTGTGGAGAAGACGTGAGAAGATTCAAAGTCTTTTATGGGTGTGGCCCCTCTCCGGAGCTGGAGTTCGGCGTGGGCTCCTCTGGGCCGCGGTGTGCGGCCTCCCGGTGATGTTCTGGTGTTGCTGAACAGTCCAGGAGAGAAAAAGAAGAAGCCAAAGTCCCAGGAAACTCCGTGCTTTAGCTAACAAACAAGAAGCTAGCTAAAAAACAAGAGGATGCCACTCTCCTCCCTGCTGCAGAGAGCCGAGAGCTGAGTGGGGGGGGGAAAAAAAACCCAGGAAGGTGCTCTCCTCCTCTCTGTAGCAGCAAAAAGTGCAAGGGAGTGTGTGTGTCCTTGAAGCACAAAACCACTCAGCTCTTTTTTTTTTCCCCTTTCTCTCGGACCCAGCTTAAAGACACAGAAAGGCACGGGATTCATGTCTGGCATAGAGCAGGCAATAGGGGATACAGCAGCATAAAGTCACCCCAGGACAACACTGAGCTTGGTAGCGTGTGTTCATCTGTTCCCTCATCCTTCTCTTAAACATTTTATTGCCTCTTCTATTCGTTCACATCACAGACAAACCTAGGTCACAGAGGACTCCATTGTTTCTAAAACTGTGCAGCTCGAACTGCACAGGAGAGAGGTATTGTTTTATTATTTTTTTCCTACTTTGCCTTGTCTTATGGGAAGGAAAAACGATGTGAGGTGTGTGTCCCTTGGGCTATAGAGTCTCATTCTCTGATACCCTTTTTGGCAGCATGCTGGCAGGTTATGAGTCATGTACAGATCTTGGGAAGAACTTCCCAAGCAAGAAAATCTGCTTGTATGTCAGTTCTTTTCTCCTTTCTTCCAGATGTGCCAAATCACTGTCATCGTTAGTGAAATGGGTTTTAGTGAAGTGTCAAAATTTAACTTATTCTTTTGGTATTTCTGTTGCATCAGTCATACAAAGCACTTGTATGACTGCAGAACCTGCTGTGCTGAAGGGAAGACATCCCATTTGAATTGATGGTGAAGAAATGATTCAATCAGCTGGGGTGTGCTCAATACTTGTGAGCTTGTTTTCCTTTATTAACCTAAGCTCTCCTAAAGTTAAGGAAACACAAGTGCAATAGTCTGCAACCATTTTGAACAAAGAAATTTGTACAAATTCCATGCAATGCTAAGCTGCAGGAGTGACCAAGGGTCAAAGCCATGTATCTTCTGTGTTGATGATATCTCTTCCTGGCTGGGGTTTGCTGCTTGCTAGTTCAGCATGAGTTAGCCAGAGCCTGGTGCTCCACACTGTAGCAAGTCCATGAATTCATGACTCAGGCCCCAGGGTCCTTGTTCATCTGTCAATCTGTGCCTCTCTCTTCTGCCAGTCTGTCCTGACTACCTTGCTGCTGAAGTAGAGACAGCCTGGAAATTGCAAGTTTCATATTAATCTGTGGTGTGACTTCCTATTTTTCAGGAATTTAGGTATTTTTACCACTTGGTTAAAGCTAGATATTTGGTCTTTTTTATCTCTCTTGCCCCTTAGGTCTCAAAACAAAGCAGAAAAAAAATGTTTGTGGTGTTATTTTTTTTTTATTCTTGGGTTTCTCAGCACTCAGAGAACACAGACCTTTCAAGCATTTTAGGCAGGAATGGAAATCCCAATATAAAATACACTTGGGTTGTGCTGGTTTTGATATTCTTTAAATTGTAATTCCCCTGCAATAGCATTGTCTCTTTATGATTTCACTAAAGCTTTTGAATTTCAAAACATATTGAATTCTAAGTTTTCCTATTCACACTGCTCACTTATTCCTCCTTAACCAGCAAAGTTCTCTCAATGATCCACAATTGCCTGCTGTGACAATAACCTCTCTTCAGCATTAGAGATTATTTTAAAATAAATCCACAATAAATCCAATTTCTAAACATCCTTAGCACATGCTGCTGCATGAAGTTACACATACTGGGAGTTTGTTCAGTGAGATGTGAATATCTGAGATTTATCCATCACAGGAGTTGCATGGCAGAGTTTAGATGCCTTATTAAATTTCCACAAAAGGGAATTCACAGTCTGACAGAGAAACAAAAAGATAAGGCAGGACACTAAGCAGTCAATCGAACAACAATACCAGAGTGCTATGGGCAACAGGTGCCATCTCTATTTTTTTTTTTTTTTTAATTCCTGCTTGCCAGGGTAACCACATTTAATAGGAGGCCAGTTGTGACAAGTGACCTTCAAGTGATAGTTGATAGCAGTAGTTCATTGTAACTCTTTTGTTCCTCCACAGACCCATTTTTATAGGTGCATTGTATAGATCTTTAGATTCTGACATTCTTCCTACACTGTTACACATGATTAGGGAAAAAAATAGCCGGTAGAACTTCATGTAAGGTATTTCAGTCCCTTTGAGGCTGACACACATTTTACTACATATGAAGATCTGCCCCAAGAGTGTAGGCCATGCAGCAGAGTGTGCACAGCATGACTGGCAGAGGCCCCAGAGGGAAGAATAAAATGGGATTCCTTTTGTAACTGACTGCTACTGTTCTTCCCATCTGCTGCTTGGGTCCTTTCAGCTCCCAAGCTCTTGTAAAGTTACCCAGTCTCTACACTCAGTAGCTACTTTCTATGTGGTGCTGGGGGCAGAGAAGATGAAGGGTAATGAGTTAGTTAAAAATTACTGTATGTCCGGTTGGGAAGAAACAGAAATTCCCATTTAAAAAATGGAAGTGAAAAGGTAGGATTCAATTGCTTAATAGTAACTCAAATACCTCAGCTTGCTTATATTGCTTTTCTGTTATATAGTGTAGTATTATTGATAGTAGAGGCTATGAGGTGTCTAAAAGAGAGATGGGAGCAGGAAAAGAACCCAGTCCACTAATGCATTACATCCCAGGTTCATTAGCATCTTGTTTTACTCTAATGCTGCAGGTATGTCTGCATAATGCAAAGTTTGGCCACTGCTCAAAATGATAAACCTCAGTAACTGTGCTTCTGGATCCTGCCAGTGGATTAGAAACATGTAATGGACTGAGCAGGTAATTGCAGCAGACTAACATTGCTGGTGTTAAATAAGAACGTGATGCTGTAGGAAACCACACACTGAGTGTCAGATGCAGGTTGCTTTGCCCTTTTTCTCTCATGCTTTAGTCTTTTTCCACCTTGGCTCTTTTTGTCATTTGCTCTTTCCTTCTTGTCTTGAGAACTGAAAGTGCTCACTGAAAAGGTAATATTTGAGGTCTGTATTCATACCAAGTTACAATCTTGTAGCAGCTGCCATTAAAACAACTGTCAAATACAGTTTTAGTGAACTGTGCTTGCTAAGCGTTTCTCAATACTGATGTTACTGGCATAGAAGCAGGCTGATTACTCCAGTTTGATTGGCTTCCCCCACCTTAAACCAAGAAGAAGTGTTACACACTTCTTAAAATAGAAATTACATAGTTATTTGTCTTTATGTCTCTCTTGAAGCAGAAGTAGGTCTCAATGCATGTCGTACCATCAGAAGTGATTTTTATGGCTTTTAGCAGGTACTTGTTTACCTTCTGCAAGCAGCAACTAATTGTATTTGAGTCATCAGTCAGGGAATGTATTTCTTTCGGATTTATGCAAAACACTTATATTTGTTTAGCCTTTCCTCAGTTGAGACAGATTTTATGATATACAGCATGCAATTCAGTGCATTGTATTGTTCAACCCGTATTTGTTAATGTAAACTTCTGAGAGGATACCATGCTGAATATATGAATCTATCTATCTATTGATTGATCTGCTTTTGGGGATTACATGGAAAGCAGTTACAGCTGAAATCAGGCTGTGGTAAAGATGGAAGGAAGGCAACACCATAGGTCACGTAGGATGGTTTTAGCTAGTGGCAGCGACCCAATACCACAGCAGATTTCGCAAGTATGTGTGATTCCAGGTACAAATCATACAGATCTATTCGTGGAAAGACTGTAAAAGATCAGGCGACTGCTCACTGTTGGTTTGTTACTGTTCACTAAGCAAACAAAGCTAAGAGGACTGGGTATTTTCCGTAAGATATGGGAGCATTTCAGGGAGAAATACCATATAAAATTAAGGCAAATAAACCTCTATTTCTTTCAGTAGCATCTTCTGCTAACTTGCATTTCATGCTGTATAATTTTTTGCTCAAACATCTGGAGTTTCTCTTCATAGCCAGCAAGATGGATAGAGGAATGGAGCACCTTTCCTATGAGGATAGACTTGAGAATTGGGATTGTTCAGCCTGGAAAAGAGAAGGCTTTGGGGTGACTTAAGTGTGGCCTTCCAGTGCCTGAAGGGAGCCTACAAGAAGGATGGAGACTTTTAACAAGAGCATGTAGGGACAGGACAAGGGGAAATGCGTTCAAGCTGAAATAGGATAGGATCAGATAAGATATTAGGTACAAATTCATTACTGTGAGGGTGGTGGGGCACTGGGACGGGTTGCCCGGAGAAGTTGTGGATGCCCCATCCCTGGAAGTGTTCAAGGCAGGTTGGATGGGGCTCTGAGCAACGTGGTCTAGCAGAAGGGGTCCCTGCCCGTAGCAAGGGGTATGATCTTTAAGGTCTCCTTCAACTCGGTCCATTCTGTGATTCTACAATGGAAATATTCAGGTTAAACACAACGTGACTTTAAATTATATAACAGATTATTGAAAAGAATTTTATTTTGCTGAGTTGCAAGTACTTTGGTTTGACTTTTTAAAAATAAGCTTGGCGTTCTTTTTTTCTATTGCTACCTTCTTTCCTCTGTTTGGGGGTCTGGATTGTTAGAAGGCTTGTAGAAGCCAGGAAGATGAACTTCATATTGCTTGTGTGCTGTATGCAAAAGGTACCCAAATTAGACTGGACTTTTTGTCTCTTCTGGCTGTTTTCTGTAAATGCAGGGTGTATTTCTGAGACAATGGATACGGTTTGAAAGTAGTAAATATACAGCCATCAAATAAAAGCAGCTATCGCTGAAATATGTAAAAGCAGCAAAGCACCTTAAAATGAAATTATTTGTGTGAACACAGTAGTTCAGAGGTCACTGACCAGATGCATAGATTGTATTCAGGGGAGAGAGAGAAGAGCTCTCACTTAAATTGATATCCAGAGGTCTCAAAGTAGTTTGCCAGCTGTTACCAAGTCCTGCAACTTGCTCACAGAATGAAAAAATTATCATCACTATTTAAGGAAAAGGGGAGATAGGTTCTGCCAGAGATTTCACCTTCTCATTTGCTTGCTTTAACTACAGTATCACCATCCTTCAGTTCGTACATTGCAAGATATACGTAAGCTAAAAGAATAATGCAGAATGGCCAGAGTACTAGCAGCAAATTTATAATAGTTGAATCTGAAAGCAGCTACATGCACCAAGTTTAGATCCATTTAGAGTAAAGCAAAAATAAGAGAAGGACCTTGCTTGGCCTTTGAAAACTAAATTCTACAGAGGCTAATTATTCGTCTGATTGACTAGGGGTGTAATTTACATGATACCTGTTTCAGAGGGAAAATTGTCTTTTACGTTTTTCCTGCTTTTGTTTATTATAAAGTGCCTGATATTATCACATGCTGCAGCAGTGTTTTCCCACAGAGGAAGTGTTTCACTAGATAATTTTTTTCTGGTGTGTATATGCACAGCCATGAGGATAGTAGCTTTTTAATAGACATAGTTGAATGCAGTGCAGGTAATAACAGCTATTTCAACTGCTTTTCTCATTCCTTAGCTTAGCTATTGTTTAGGAGTGCAAAGATTTTAAGAACCTGAATATAAAAACCTGTATCTGAAAACTGTGACTATTGTTAGCACATGTATGTGGAACATGTTCTAGAAATACCATGGTATTTCACAGATTTATGCACTTTATCCTATTCTTCTTTAATTCAATATTTTTTTGAAGTTGCCTAGATAGAGAAAAACTCCTGCTAGTTTTTGTTAAAGAAGAAAAATTTCTGAGTGTTTACCAAGATCCAGGGCAGAAGAGCTGAATCTCAGAAGTCCCCAAAGAGCTTAGAAATTTCTGTTACTTGAGTTCAAATGACAAACAATACTGTGACTCTCAGCATCTACAAGGTAGTTCTCATGCAAAATACAGCAGCTGCTTATATGTTAGGGTAGCACTCTGCAGTGTATACATAGAACACAGGGTAGAAAATGAGATTAATGTATTGATGCTGGAGAGGCAGAGACCAGTGATAAATCACAAATGTTCTGCCAGTAGCATCTATGCAACTGTCTTAGACTCCAGCCCATGACATCCTTGTCAGTAATCTGGAGCACAGGGCTTTGAAACAAACAGTGCTGAAAGACTGAATGTTATTTTCCTCAGCCAGACCACGTTTTCCTCATTACATGAACAGAGGTTGAAAGTTGCCTGTGCTATGGGCACATTTGATGCATTTACTCAATGCCTTCTGCATCCTCTCCTTTCCTTCCACATAGAGTCCCTGATTCTTTCAGGAGCCCAACACCTTGCTAAATGCCATTTGTTTTCTCTTCTTACTTAAGCATTAGCTGTTCTGTTGTGCTAATCTTAAGCTTTCCACAAGTGCTGCTCTTCCACTCGCTCATTACCCTTTCTGTGTTTCTCTCTAGCTGTTATTTACTCTGCAGTATTTGAAACATTTCACACCCCTAGATGGTATTGTGGTTATCTAAAACATAATTACGCTGTACAAACACAAGTCTCACCTGCTCGTATAATTGCTAAGAGAATCGAAGAGATTTTCAGAGCCAATGACTTTTCTTGTTTTGGATTTAAAAAAAAAAAAAGCTTTTACATGTGCCATCTAAGGGAAACAAAAGCAGAAGTAAAAAGGTATGAGATGTAAAATTCTGTTGTATTTTCTACCTGTCAGTCACGTAATGAATCTTCAACCTCCTCTTCCTCTCCCAGGGCCCTGAGCACCTCTGCACTCTCCTGCAGCTGAGAGTGTATTGGTGGCTACCACTGATTCCACCAGCAGTGCTCACCAGGAGATAATTGCCACTTGAAATTAGTATTTTAATGAACTGATCTCAGCAAATGTAAAGCAAAATCTCCCAGGCATTAAATAAATAAGTGGGAGGGAAAACTAATAACTGTGAAGTTCAACAGATGGATGGTCAGCAGGTGCTGGCTTGACAAAGGAGTGGAGCTGGTTGAGGTTTTGGTCCTGCAAGCTGCCACCCCACTTAGGGACAAGGCCTAGTGGGACTTGGCAGTGTTAGGTTTGTGGTTGGACTTCATGATCTTCGAGGTCTTTTCCAACCTAAGTGATTCTGTGCTTCTCTCTCTGCTACTGCTTGATCTGCTGAGGGAGTGGTAATTTAGTAACGACACTCAAAGTTCAAACAGTGTAATCACAGTCATCAAGTGAAAGAGAAGCTCTCTGGAGAATGGTCATTGCTTTGCCCAGGAAAAAAAAAAAAAAACAGAAAAGCAAGAAAAAATTCTTACCCTGCTAGACTGAAAAAAATTAACCTGTGTGAGAGATGGGAGTGCTTTTGTGGAGTTCGCAATGATTACACAGCCTGTCAAACAACACTGGATATTTTGTTCAGCAGAATCAGTACTCTGCAAGATTTGAAAGTCTTTCAAAAATTGTGTGGGTGTGTGAAAAGTGAAGTAACAAGAATTGTCATTAAAGGAGAAATGAGCTAAAATGAGTCTGAGGAGAAATTTTATTTTTGAATGTTCAGAAGAAAAATCCCTTGATACTCAGTAGCTAGATTAGAGAACACATTAAATGCTCCGAAGAGGGAAACTGAGCACCAATTCTGCAAATGGAGACTGCAGCAATTTGATTTTAAAAAACACATTTTTGTATATACCAGCGAATTTAGTTGTGTGATTAGAAATCTCCTTTTGTTTCTCTTGCAGTAAATGTTTCTGTCTCACAGCCATAGTCATGAAGGCTGTATAATAATAAATGAACAGTTATCAACACACCAAGCCTTTACTTACTTTGGGTCTTTTTTTGTA